>JACDJE010000900.1:1096119-1242667 GCA_016647715.1 Pavo muticus | reverse complement strand
CTCCCTCCCTCCCTCCCTTCCTTCCTCCCTTCCTTCCTCCCTTCCTTTTTTTTTCTTTTTTTCCCTTTTCTTTTTTCCTTTTTCCTTTTTCCCCTTTCCCTTTTCCATTTTATTTCCTTTATTTCTCTCTTCCTTTTCCCTCCCTTCTTCCCCTTTCTCCCCATCTCTTCCTCTCCCATTTGCCACAGTGATGTTGATTCCCTCTCACACAGTTCCAAACTGTGTGTGAATAAAAAGGAGAAGTGCTCTGGGGAACGAATCCTTCCTTCCTTCCTCTGCTCCTCTCTCCCTCCGTGGCTCATCGAATATTTTTGCACCCAAATGAAACACTTCAGGAGGGACAGTGGAGTTAGGAACCCGCGGCTGTTCCGTGAATGCTATTTGGGGCTATTGCCCCGCTTTAGAGCGGTTTTTCCCTTCTAGCTTCCTTATGGACTCGAAGATCCTCGGAGGCAAAGCTGAGGACGTTCCTCGGAGCACCCGGGGACGGCTCTGCCCCTCCGGAACGCGGTGACGGGGGGCACAGGGCAGCCCGAGAGGAGCCCTCAGACGTGTCGGTGAGCCCTCCCGCAGCCCCTCCCGCGGCCAGGAGGGAACGAGCAGGGGGCTGCGGGAAGGGGGGGCTCCGGCATTGCTGCCGCTCTGGGACCCCCGCTCGGGGATGAACGACGTGGTATCGAGACACCGCTGAGGCGGGGGGTGGGCTTTCTCGATTTACAGACGCCCTCCCCCCCTCGGGTCGCAGCGGGACCTCTGCTCGCCCCCTCGGTCTTCGGGGTTGGGGCCGGGCGCTGCCGCTGCCGCAGCGTTGGAGACTTGGTACCAACTTCTTCCCTGCCAGATCTTAAACAGTGCGAGAGGGAAAGGTAGAGGGCAAGGGGAAGCGGTGGGGTTGCTCTAAGTTATGAGTTCAGACAGCGCTCGCTCTGCCTCCTCGGCACTTCAAGCCCCAGAGGAAAAACTTTCCTTGGGACACCTCTGTTATTATTACTATTACCGAAGAGCTAACGTGAAGCAACGCTTTATATATAATTCCCTAGATCCTCCTCGTGTCCGTTCCTCGGGGGCCCGACCCAGCCCCGTGCTGATAGGCATAGCCCAAGCGCCGAGCTGGGGGGACAGCTGCACTGCGGCCCTGACACGGTGGGCCAGGGGGCCATAGAGACACATATAGACACACATACATGCCCACATATACATGCACATATATACGCACACATATACTCACACATATATGCACATATATATAGACATATGTATACATATACACACATGTACATACGTACATACGTACATGTACACACATATACACATGTATATACACATAATGCAGTTATGTGTCTCCTGCAGATTTCTCTGGCTTCAGAAGCAGGAAATTGGCGCGTCTCCCCGATGGACTGTGCTGCCCACCTCGAGAAGGTACCAAAGCAGCCCCTTATGGCCACAGTGAATCCATTTGTAAATTAATCGCTGTAATGCATTGTGTTTGGGTTTCCTTTTTAGGATTCCCCGAAGACTACTGGATGGTTGGACTAGACAGAATTAGCAGTCTTTTCCAACCTTAATGATTACATGATTCTATCAATATAAGGATATTAAGGACTAAGTACCCACGCCTGACCACAGATTGCCATACATCCCGACTTTTACACGGAGTCACCGTGAGGCTCATAGGACCCCGCTCTGACCCTCCCTGGCGTTTTATGCCATCCAGCATTGCTTTGTGGCAGTGTTTTCCTGCCCCGTGTATCAGAGGGAGCACGGGCAGAACGCCTCAGCACCGTCCACAGAAAGTCAATATCCCGCTCAGCGCCAGCTGAGTTTTCCCTTTCTAAAGGGGAAAAAACTCAGCTGTTTTCCCTTCAGATGGCAAAAAAACAACCTTCGGAAGGGGAAAAAAAAATAATAATAACCCTTTGGGTGAATGCACAAAAAGTATTTCCATGTCTTAATGAAGACTTTCCCTACATCAGCAAAGAGCCGCTAATTACCGCGGTGAGCGCTGCAATCACCGCGGCCGCAGCCAAAGTGTAGAACGGTGTTCTATGAAAAATTGAAACGCGCCGCGCTGCTGGGCGTCCCGGGGCGGTCCGCCGCGTCTCTGTTGGGAAAGTTGCGGAGAGGTCCGCAGGAAAGCACTGCTCTGCTGATGGCAAAGTTTCTTCTCGGCGCTTCTTGCAAGCAAGAAGCGCCCCCGGCACCGCACTCCGCAGCCCACGGCCGCTCTCGGCCCCTGGGGGACGCCGGGGGCTTCGGGGGCCCCCGTCCCGCTGTGCTCGGAGCGGGCACGGAGCCGTCTCTCCCCGCCCTCCCAACCCCCCCGCCTCGAATCCGAGCACGTAGCGAGGGGCTGGGAAGCGGTTGCCTTGTCATGTAACACATTGCCCTGATTTATTATAAAATTTTAACGAAATCATGCATATTTTAACAGCCTTTAATCACTGCATGAAAATTTAATTCATGAACTGTAGCGCGTTTAAATAAATGAAGTGTTAATTCATTAGGATTAATTAATTTGTTAAAGGATTGTGTGCAAGGTTAAGGTGGGAGAAAAACTCTTTGTTGGTTTCGCGTCTTAATCACCGGGGTTTGTTAATAGAGACGGGGGAAAACGTATGGCAGAGGGGGGGGATGCTGCGTGCGGGGCGGAGGAGCCCGGGCAGGGCAGCACCCAGCGCGGGGAGGGACCCGCCGGGCCCGGGCGGTGTCCGCGGGGTGCGAAGGAGCCCGGCGGACCCGGAGGGGGCAGCCCCGAGCCTGGCGGCAGCACTACCCTCCCGAAATGCCTCCTATCATTTGCGGTGGGGTGAGCGCCACGGCGGTGCTTCCAGGAAGGAGGCCCGGGAAAGGGACAGGGACCATTCTTATCCGGGCCGGGTCTTCTGGATCTCCGCTGGCACGTGATGGCCGGGCTGAGGAACAGCGGGTGCCGTCCGAGGTCTTGACAGCACCGATTTGGCTTCCTTGAAAAGCAGAATGCAGACAGCAACCCCCTAGCCTGTATGAGTATTAGAGACAGCACTCCCTACCAAGAAAAGCTGAAAACATAGTAAACTTTTTTTCAGCTCAGCTTCATCCTCCTCTGGTACATCCGTGACGGCTGAGGCACAGGCATGCAGTCCCCTCCACCTTGGCTCTCAGTCCTTCAGCTGATGCAAGTGGCTAGACCACGGCTTGATCTTGGGCCACAAAGATGGGAGACATGGCGCTGTTCAGATCAGGCCCCACATGCACAAGAGTGTCCCTCATTGGATCCCAGCCTACAGCTTGCCACAGAGATACCAGGCTGCAAGGGACTAAGGACAAACCCTGGGTGAACAGCTGGAGGGATCACTCATCACCAGGTTGCCAGAGAAACTGTGGATGCCCCATCCCTGGAAGCTTTCAAGGCCAGCCTGGATGGGGCCCTGGGCAGTTTGATCTGATGGGTGGCAGCCACTAGGTTGGAGCTCGATGATCTTTAAAGTCCTCTCCAACCAAAGCCATTCTGTGATTCTGTGATCACCTTTGGCTGAGTGCCCATACCCAGTTGCCTTAGTGCCACTTTTCTTCTCTTCCAAACCTGGAAAAGGGAGAAGCCTGAGTATACTCACGTGGTGCCATTCCACACCAAAGGCAGCAAGGAGGGATTGTCGTCTTCACATTTCGCAACACATTTACCTAAGCCAGAGTATGGAGGAGGTGTGCAAAGTTTTTTTCCAAGCCTATGGCTGATGAGAGGCAGCAGCAACACACTTCAGTGCTGCCCAAGAATTTATATCATTTAGTTGACCCAAATTGCCTTTAAATTAAATTTGGTGAGAGAGACAACTGTTAAATGAAGAAGAGGGATGCAAGTGAGCACACACTGTATTGTATATACAAGACACACGCTCCTCTCCTCCCCCATTTTTTGAGAGATATTTTAGAAAGTGCCAACAAAACACAGAAAAAATCATAAACAGACTCAATCAGTATTTGGTGCTGATGGGTAGAGCCACTGCAGCAGCCTTTCTCACAAGGCCTTCAGGGAATCGTGGGGGAACAGGTCACTTTCCAGGTAGCCTGTAGGTAAATCTGCCTGCCAAGAAGTTAAAACTCGACGCTTGCGTTCTCGCTCTTGGGTGTAACCCAACAGATTCCGCTGGCAATGAACTGAGGCTGGTAGCAATCTCACTCTCCTGCGCTATCAGTACCCTGGAGAGCGTTCTTCTATTTTAAAGCCTGCAAGTCGCTTGGTATTTAGTATAGTAAGCATAATTAGATTAAGTAAAAATTTTACAAGGTATTTAATATCATTAGACATCATCACTTTGAAAAATCTACTGTCTTAATCAAAATTGTAATAGTTAAGTTTTAGATCTTGTATATTCCAAGTCTATATTACTAGATAACTACATAACTACTACATAACTGCCATAAAAAATTAACAGCGATGAACTCGTGTGTAGGCTCTTTTATTCAGAGAACACGGTAAGTACAGCAAGAAATTAAGGAAGCACAGGACTGACAGAATGCAACCTAGATAAGTGAAACCCCACATATGGCTAACAAATTTGTAACTGAAGAAACCCTATTAAAATTTTTAAACTGAAGGAGGGTAGATTTAGACTGGATGCAAGGAAGAAATGTTTTACTTTGAGGGTTGCCCAGAGAAGTAGTGGATGCCCCACCAAAGTCAGATTGGAGGAGGCTCTGAGCAATCTGATCTAGTGAAAGGTGCCCCTGCTCATGGCAAGGGGGATCAAGCTAGATGATTTTCAAGGGTCCCCTCCAATCCAACCAAACTCATGTTATAACGTACAAATATATTTGTTTAAGTTGTTATGGCATAATTCATTCCTCCGAACTTTAAGCCAAAAGGAATACAACCTACATTAACAAAATAAATGCAGAATCTAGGAATCAGAAGGCTGGAGTACCTCCCCTATGAAGACAGGCTGAGGGAGCTGGGCTTGTTCGGCCTGGAGAAGAGAAGGCTGTAGAGTGACCTCATTGCAGCCTTCCAGTATTTGAAAGGTGATTATAAACAGAAAGGGGAATCGACTTTTTACAAGGGTGGACAGTGATAGGACAAGAAGGAATGGTTTTAAGCTCAAGGAGGGAAGGTTTAGATAGGATGTCAGGGGGAAGTTCTTGACAGTGGGAGTGGTGAGGTGCTGGAACAGGCTGTGGATGCCCCATCCCCGGAGGTGTTCAAGGCCAGGTTGGATGGGGCCCTGGGCAGTCTGGTCTAGTATTAGATCTGGAGGTTGGGGGCCCTGCCTGTGGCAGGGGATTGGAATTCGATGGTCCTCGGGGTCCCTTCCAACCCAAGCCATTCTATGATTCTATGAATGTACAGCTGGATGGCTGTTTTAATGGCACTCAAAAGAAATGAACAATTGACCAAAGCAAAACTAAAATACAGTAATTCGGACTGTTTCAGCTTTCAAAGTCACAAAACATAAAAAGCTCCTACTTACAGCAATGGATGCAGTCACAGCCTACTTACTGTATTTGTAGTTGAGATTTGAGGGAAAGCTTGGAAAAGGGCTACTACACCTAAATAGACCATCTTTTGCCACATTGTAGGAAGTTACCAGCCCCAAGCAGGTGGAAGCCTGCACCTGCCTTGAAACGTCTTCTTGATCATGCTTGAGAATGAGATACGAAGTTTATGATTTTGACCTTCAGCATTTTTTCTAACCTTAGGCCCTCTTTTTCTCTTTATCCGAATATATGACAAGTAAAGTTCATACAGAAGGGCAAGCCTGTAAGAAGTGTTCCTTTCCAAAGAGCTAAGAAATAGCACTGGAAAACCTTTATTGTTACTTGATTTAAAGTACAAAATATCAATTGTATTTACGTTCTTATCACTGAAAACCACTTGTGTTTCAGAAGTGTACTGGAGTAAGCACAGAAATACTAACCAAAATGAACCAATACAGTGGCCTTAACATTTGATTGCCCAACAATATGAGGATATTTTAAAAAGGTATTTGAGACACACTCATCTCTTCTCTGAAAGGGTTTAACCAAGGCTGTATTTTTTGACTTAGTAAAACTACTCCAAGCAAGCAGCAGCTCATGTTCAGATGGTCTACTAACGTTGCTCTTTTACTTCCAAAAATCAAAAATGAAAGCCTAAGTGAAAAATGAATGACTAATCTTTGAAGATGAAACTTCAAGTGGTTTACTGAAAATAGCACAGGGAAGCACAGTGTCATACTACACGTCGTGACAGGGGACTTGCATGTATGGCCCAAACAATCATTTTTTGTTAAAGTTGTTCCTTGGGAAAAAACAAACAAACAAACCAACCAAACCCATCTAGAATGAACATACCAATTGCATAAATCCACACACACTTCACAGTGTGAAATTTAATTCCTGTTCAAACTGCTTAACTTTGCAAAAGATGAGCCAGACAGAGTCTATTGAAATTTTCCAGGTGACTATCACTCTCATCAAGGGGACGAAAGGCAGCATATGGATTTTTCATATCATGTGTATCGACAAATCAAGGATTTCTGCTTGTAAAAAACGCCATCAGAGGCCTATACAGAAAGAAAAATGAAATCTTACAATTAAATGTGCCCTTCAAAAAAATTTAAAAAATCCACCACCACCTCCCCGCTAAAAAAAAAACACCAAATAAAACAACAACAAAAAAACACTTAAAACACAATAATGCAAAGAAACCAATTTTGCTCTGCTGCTTAATTAGGTCTCCTGCCTGTAGTAGGCCATCACATTATGTTGACCTATGCAATACTTTATGGAAGAGTCACCTCCAGAGAGGCTGAAAGCCATTTCCATCAACTGTATTGATGCTGACACTAGAATGGTAATACATCTAACAAGGAGGAGAAAGGGAGATCTTATTTTTTGTGAACAAGCTTACATTTATGTTTAACAAAACTCAGATATCTTCCAAATTATGAAAAAAAAAAAAAAAAGTTTCTCAATTCCTTTTTTTCCTTTTTGCTAATTCTACATTTGAGAGACAACATCAAGGATTACAGTGCTTATAACATGTTTTATTCAATTCACATAGAAAAGCATGCAGTATTAATGTAAAATGGTACAGTATTAATGTAAAATGTTCAGTGCACATTAGATAAACAAGTCATTAGCATACAAACCCATTTTTATGGTCAGCGCAGGCATACTGAACACATTTAGAATAACAACGCTTTTTGGGAACTAAATTAAAAATTGTGCTTAACTTCAAAAAATACAAGCCACGTTTGCAGTGTCAAAGAAGCAATGTTTTCTAACTGAACTAGTGTAACCCTGAAACGAAAAAGGCTGCTACCTTATACCTACTTAAAACAAGAGTTCTGGTACAGTACAGTGCCATGAAACAATCTAAGCAGCAAGATTTCCTCTTGGAGGCAAGTTTTATGGCAAAACTGACATTGTTTTATAGCAATTTCATGAATCCATAGGATATATAGCCAGTAGCTGCCTTGCACGCACAAAATGTAATCTTCAGGAAAGGAAAATGTAACCTTTAAAGCAAGTTCTTACATAAATGACTGATTTGACAAGATCACTTAAAACTGTCCTGCTCAAGGGAGCCATTCACTGTGCTAGCAACTGGAAGATCATGAAACTTCAAAATTCAGGAGAAGAAAAAAAAATCCACACCATAAAAATTCCAAGTAAACAAAATGTCCAGCCAAAGAAGAGAATCTGGAATGGTTCTTCCCATCCGGAATGGTTCTTCCCTAGGAAAGAGCTTGTAATGGGCAAGGGAATGTTCAGTTTTCACTCAGTCGGAAGAAAGCAGGATCAGACTCCATGGAAATCATTAAAAAAAGCAAGTTCACTTGGTAAATATTAAACATTTGCAGATTGATGACTAAGCCACATTCGATTTCCACACAGAATCAGTTTTTGGTAGTTTTTGATGGACTAGCACTGGAAAGGCTGCTCTGAATTTTCCTCTTGGTTGACTGACTGACATTTTTATTTTTCTTTTCAGCAATAAAGGAAGGCACCCAAGGAGGATTAAGCTGATTGTGCAGGTCAGATGACATCTTTAAAAAGCATGATCCAAACTTTTGTTCCTCAAACAGCCTCTGTGAGTTACTGAATAGCAGGCTCTGGGAAAACTCCCTTTGAAATAAACAGTTCGGAGGTTTGATTTCACTAGCTACTACATTTTGGCCTGTAAATAGTGGAAAGTGGTCATTCACATCTAGTCTAGATGGGGATAGGACGGAAAACATGGCAGGTTTCCATCCAGTTCTGTCAACTGATAGATCACTCGTTTCTGAGCACTTCATACTCTGTTCTTCATTCATCCCTTCCAGTTTCTTCTCAGTTTCATCCAGAAGCTTAGAGCCCTCTGTTGACTTCGAAGAATTATCAAGATCAGAGGACTTAAAATTATAGCACGGACTCTTGCTATTGTCTGATTCAGACATCATCGAGTCTAACTCAGAAATTTTATCAAGGTAGGCAGCATCCATAGATGCCTCACTGGAGGTTCTTGTGCGATTCATTTCCGAAGAGCAGAGAGTATGTAATCTTTTAGGCAAGCATGAACTTGTTTTATCACTGGACTTTGCTGATGTTTCATCTGACTGACCAGCTGCTGAATTCTGTGCTGATTCATCAAAATCTAAGTTCTCTGTGAAGCTAGTTGGGCCAGTGCCCCAAAAACCCGATTTTCCTACAGAAAAGCAATTTAGCTTCTTTTCACTGCTTGTGCTGTGCTCTCGAGAATCTTTGCTGCAGTCATCTGAACTGTCACAAAACTCCTCAAATTTCAGCTTTCTCAAGAATGTTGACGTTTTCTCTGTGTTTTCTTTTCCATCAGGAGTGTTCAACTGAAGGCGACTAAGAGACAGAAAAGGAGTGCATGGTGCTGGAATATCATAAAGTTCTTCATCCTTATATGGAGTACATTCCTCAATTTTATTCCACTGCTGTTCTAAGCAAGTATCCATACTTGTACTATTTTCATCCAGATGGACTCCCTGACATCCTGGAAATAATTCTTTCTTTGGGATACTCTGGGTGTTTGAACCATTTGAACCATCCTGACTCAAAGAGCTTGAACATGTTCCACTATCTGCCAGCTGTTCAAGACTGTCAGGACTCTGACTGGTAGTCACAGCTTTTTTCTCCTCAACCTGGGTTTTCAAACATGTAGTATCTTCATTGCTCTCAGTTCCTTTAGCATCTGCAGAAAGTGCTTGCTCACTAACAGCACTTATGGTCTGAGTTCCTTCACCTGCACTTTTCAGCTGTAAAAGCTGACACTCCATTTCCTCTATATACTTATCACTTCTTTCCAGCGCCTTTTTTAGACGGTTCATTTCACGTTCGCTTTGTTCTACTTTGGACTGAAGCGCAGCTATGGTAAACCTACCAAACCTGCAAGGAAAAGAAGAAGAAAAAAAAAAAGCATTAAGCTGGAAAAAGACCTGGTGCTTTTCTATTGTGTTAATTTGAAAACAAAAGCGACAGCTTCAGTTCTCAGCTAATCGCAAAACAAAATAAATAAATCGGCATATGTAATGTATAGGTTGCAGTGAATACCTGAGAAGCCAGAATTAAACTATTAGTGGTAGTAAGGTAATAACAAGCAGATTACCCTTCCAGGGGCTGGTTCCATCAATTCAACTCAAATATGCATGAAGAATTATCCCCTAAAACAATGGCAAAGATTTATGATAACATTTGAACAGTGGTCCACATCTTGAAATATTTACATTCAATCATTTTCCTGCAGTACAGCAGTGTTTTACAATACAATTCCTACACAATGTCACCTTGTCAAATACAAAATGCAGATATAAAATTCAGAAATTGCACCAGTCCTTTGAGGTGGTTTAAATACTTACGCAGAACATTTCAATTACGTTCTTGTTAGATATACAGCTTCTCCTCAGCCATCGCATGGATGGTACTTCTGCTTACGTCAGAGCTATTTTGTTTTTTCTTCAAATTTTACAACTGGAACAATCTAATTTCTTCCTCAACTCCAGTACAAAAGAAGTGCCACTTGTGTTTTGTTAAAACTGTGTGTTTGTGGGGCTTCCAGCTTGAGCACATTTTGAACTGCAAGGATACAGACCTATCCTTCCCCCCATCCTCCACCAGCTTTCAAGCCTGACCTTCCCCAGAGGGCAGCTGAAGGTTTCAGCTATATGCCCTGACTAATTCTAACCCGTCACTGACAGGTGGGCACCAGGGAATTTCTTGCTCCATTCAAGACTTTCAATTTACCGAAAGGTAAAACAATTAAAGTTCTGGTATTATTAGGAAGGTGGAAAGGACCTGCAGCCACCCTAAAACTCTGCCACACATGGTTTTATATCACAAATAAATGACAATTCTGTATTTTGGCTTATCATTCACTTTCCACCTTGCAGATCCATGTTACAGCACAACTTTATATTCACTCTTCCAGCACAAAGACTGTTTCCACCCCATTTCTTTGTCTGTCTGTACCTGCCTTTGGAATCATTCAGTCCCATGGAATTCTCACTCCATTTTCCCCACAAACTCACTAATTCCACTTTCTTACCCTTTCATAAAACGCCCTCACTGTAACCTTTAGACCAACAAGGTACAAAGGAGGCATATCTGTGGCCCATGATTATGCTGGTGAAATATCCATAAATCCTAGCATGTATTTCCAGCAAGGAACTAAACTCAGTATAAAGTAGCAGGAGGCTGTTCTGTGCTGACAACAGCAATGCAGTCACAACAAAAGTGGGAGAAAGAAGTAAGGAGCATCACAAGCCCTGAACAAGTTGGGCACGAGAGACCAGATCTATTGATGTATTTCACCGTTCAGTTACTTCTGCATATTTGAAGGACTTAGTGGTGGTAAAGATCGCACCACAGTCTACATAATTCCTTTCACAGAATTGCTACTAGACCACTTTTAAAATCAAAGCAGTCTAAATTCCACGTAGTGTTGATATTACTCACTGCTGTGTAGATATAAAAGTGCGAGGTAGCAGTTCACTGTTTAGAATAAGAACACTGACATGGTAAGAATTTTTCTGCCAAAGCAACTCACTTGATGGGAACTTGTATCAGGGCAAGTTACCACAAATTAGCTCTAGTCAATTACCACTGTCTTCACAAAAATGAAAGTAGCCCATCTCTCTTCTGCTCATTCTACGTGTAACAAGTTTTCTGATTTAACTGTAGCAGTTTTTCCATTTCTGGTTTCATTCAACAGGGAAATGGGAGAAAAATGGTACAAGACTTCCTCCTTCCTTCATATGAAATCAGATAAAAAAAGAATCATAGAGAGTTCAGCAACATTTTACTTGTATTCTCAGGTGAAGAGGAGGTTACAATGAAATAAGCATCCTCACATGCAACACATTTTGGTTTATTTCCCCCTTCAGTAACAAGAACTCAGATTTTGGTTTAAAGTATTCAGATAGCCTCTACAGGATAGCAGAGTCCAAGCAACATCCAGAAGTATTTATTTCGCCCTTCTCTTTCGCATGCAGCCTTACAGAAATCAACTCTATATACTGCTTAATAAAGGATATAAAAATACATCATTAGTTTAAGAGCCAAGTGAGAGACAGGGAAAAATTATCATGCAGAATAAGCAGGATTTTCTGGGGTCTGCTGTAATACATACTTCGACATAAAAATTAAACATGTTTACACTTATATGCATACCTGGCAACTCCTTTTTAATGGAAGAATGGTGTAATATGTTTATTTAATGCAAACAGCATTAGTGACAGCCTGAGATTTGCTTATGAAGAGGAAGCTCTGTATTCTCAAGTGCAACTTTTATAACAAGTGTCTTCAGGTTAAAAAAAATACAGTATGCTGTTCAAAGGCAAATAGCATCACTAATATGTTAATTGTTGTAGAGGGATGTGCCTGGGAATTTTAGTTTTAAGAAATGGAGCATCAGACATACTGAATACAAACCTCTGCAGTTAAACACCAAAGCAGTAGATGCCTTCTTGCTCCTGCTTAGAGACTTGAATTCATTTATTTCCCAAATTTTTCAAGGACGTGGATTTTTAAGAGCCACATTACAATGCACATATTTAAACCAACTACTCCAGACCAGAGGATGACAGAGGTACTCTAGTAACTGATCTGGCAGGTTGGCCCACAGCTTAGAAGACATATTTTGCCTACAGAAGCCAGAACCCTCCCCATCTCCTTAATCAAGCCACACTAAACTATTTCCTCTTCTTTTCTCCTCAGATGTACACTGAGCTGTGCCATAGCCCAAGCTGTACCTTGGTGATGATAACAAAATACAGAACAGTTACATGAAAATAAATGAAAATGTGGCCTGACACTTTTGATAAATTATTTTCCCCAAAAGTATCAGAATCATGTCACGCTTGGGAACAAGATAAGACATCCATCAGTAGAAGTTTAGGTATTCAACACACATGACAACAAGCCCTTTTCACTTTCTCCTGCATGGACCAAGCATTTCCAGTGCTGGGGCTTGTTATTTAGTAGTACCTCTTAAAACAGTCCCTTTGTATCTCATTACTTTTGTTTCAAGCACATCCTTTATATAAAAAAACTGAAAGACCAGAGAAGCTAATGGTCATTCAATATAAATAAAGACATTTCAGTAAGAATTTAGATCTTCCAAAGTGGCATCTAGTCATATTTTAAATGGCCAAAGGTCTTTTAAGTAACTGCTGGCCTCCAGTTATCTCTCTGAAGGACCGAGATTTTTCTATAGGTCCTGTATCACAACTGCCAGCCATGGACAGGTGTACTGGAGATGTTTAGTGTCTGAGGTAACGCTGGATGTCTAGATGAGCACCTAAACCCTGTATTTCAGGACCCTTCCTCAGTCAGTCTTCCCTAGAAGCATTTTACCTTAACTTGACACCACCAATAAGAAAGTTAGCAGTTTGCTCATCTACACTGAACAAGAACTAACAGAATTATAATATTTGAGCAACTGTCTTTCATTATTTCAAAGCTGCTCCCTTTGTTACGTTTGAATGCTCCTGAAGACATCAATTTAGGAACAGTTTGCAAACTTCAGTAGTCTCTCTCCTTACAAAAGATAAAACTTCTTCAGTTGTTTCTTCTCCCCATATCTGTAAGTTTGGTGAATTCAACTTCAAAGTTTTATTTTCACATATCAGTGACCACTGACCACTGCAGGCCTGTCCAGTTTAGCCCTGAACTCCGTATGAATCAGCTTCAAACCCGCACAGCTTCCTATAAACTTTTTTTTTTTGTACAGTAAGCAACTGCAGCAAACACAGTTTTCCTATATAATCATAAACAAAAGACTAGCACTGCATGGATATCATGGCAGATGACTCTCCTGTTCTAATCACCTGATGGTCCAAACTGGGGAACGCTCTGAGGCTCAGAAACATGAGCATCATCCGTCCTCCAAGAGAGACAGGCTGGGAAGTGGGTAGTGAAAACATACAGTCAAGGCTTATCACAGATTGACATTAGGGCAATATCAGAGTGCACATCTATACCAAGTTCTATCATTTGCATACAAGTTTCATTTGGATTTTGCAGTTAGAGGGGAAGTAAGAGCTAGGAAACCCAATAACAAAACATCTGAAAGCAGTATCATGTTTTACTGCCTTTCTTTTCATGTACCAGATACAGTTGGACAAGAATGAGTTTTGCAGTCGCTCTACACCAACTATGAAAGGCCAACTGCAGCAACATCTTGACAACATCCCAGGTTATATGCAATCTCCTTAAAGCAGTGTGTAATATTTATACAGGCGAGTATGAAACAAACAAACAGTTACAGCAAGCAAACAGTAGGAAAAGAGAGAGACCTCAAGTATCTTTCTTTATTTCAGATCTTAAACTAGAAAAATGCATCAACAATACAATTTGGTTCAACAAATAAAAAGCCCTGGGTATTGTCTACTATTGCTTTTATTTTGCAGGAAAGATTGGCTCACAGAAGAAGGTATGCAACATCTCCTTCTTTAAGGAAGCGTGAGGAACACTTGCTATAGCTTATTTCCTAAGCTTATAGAGGAACAAGTTCTTTGAAAACAGCCACTCCTCTGGGACAGCCAGCTTGCTGGGAGATTGAGGAAGTAGCCCACCTTTCTATTCAAGAAGATAGCTGCACCCTGGATGCAGATTACTAGAAGCCTATTGGTAAGCTCACTTACATACAAGCTGAATTGAATAGCCTGGCGTGAGTGGAAATATTTGAACCGAATAAAAAGTAAATGTTACACAGAACGATCTGAAAAGTCAAAAGCCTTAGATTTCAGTGTGCAGATACCCAGAGTCACAAACCTAGACAAGATAAACAATAAATCTGGGTAAGAGTTTTTAAAAAAATCAACCAAAATAGAACAAAACAAAACAAAAACACCCCAACAGACAATGCAAGAATTTTCAGCATGCTTTCCATACTGGGATTTTAACTGGCAGAAGAAATTAAATATTTAGGAAAAAGAATCCTAGGAAGCCTAAGAGTCTGATACAAGCTAATTTGAATCTAACCATTCATAAAATGCACTGTACCCTGGAGCAGATGGACTTGCTAGTTATTTTCCTTCAGGTAAAAAGCAAACATTCCTTTGCCAAAAATGCTTTTAGATTCCACTGTGCTTTGCCAATTGACCTAAGAGTCTTCTATTTTAAGTAGAGTTGGAAGTAGCAGGGCTTCATCATCCTGCAAACTTAAGTTTTAGTTTCCCTATTCTATACCACTTTTTACCAGAAAAACAAGTGACAAAAAATCCTTGGGAGAAAGGACAAGTAAAGAGTAAGCAAACAACCACCAAACAGTCTGACTTGCCTGAGAAATGGGTGACTAACAAAGGTCTCTGATAAGAATCAGATCAAGAAACTTATCTCTATTGCTTTTCAGGTTTATATTCCAGCTATGTAATGGTTTGGTGAAAGTCTCTGCCTTCCCAACTGTTTTGCTCAAAAATCAAATTCTGGGTCTGAGAATCTATAAGCAAAAGTATTTCAGAAACAGAAAACAAAATAAAACAAAAAAATAAATGGAATCAATTAACATAATCAAAAACTTTGTAAAAATCTGCCATTGCTGCATTTTTCAGTAGGTTATAATGGATATGATCAAACAAAAAACAACTCAAGATTATGATAAAAAGAAAGATCTCTGCTGATCACCGAAGAAGGCGGTGTAATGTCAGATGTAGAGTCTACGTTACAAAGGGATCGCTCACTTGCTATCAGTGCTTCCTTTGCTATAAAGCAAAGCCTATTCAAATGATTTTAGTTGCGATATTTAGCTTCACCATTATTAAGCTGTATTACATCTGGGTCAAGGGGACTGAATAACGACAGATCCTTTCCCAAACAATTAGATTCAAATTTTAGTTAGTTAGCTGGTTGTTTAAGCATGAATCTATATCTAGCAATTCAAAGCTGACTATGAAACATGACGAACAAGAGAATGGCTGTGACATTAAATTATAATTATCTAACTTAGTAGATGTTTTGAATTGTACTGGAGTACCATTCAGGAACTTTTCCCAAAACTTACACCTGAATACTTCTGAATAAAGTACACCAAAACCAACTGCATTAGCAAAACAGCATACCTGCACAAAAAGAGTTTAATTACAGTGATGTTGTTGGGTTCTTGTGTTAACGCTTTAAATTCTGATTTCATAAGCAAGGTAAGTTATTGCAACCGCTGTTCAGCATGTAAAGCTTAGTTTAAAGACCTCAATATTGGGTATCAAAGTTTGCCCTTAGGTCTGGTCTCAATATTGACAACACTAATGACCACAAGGATCAAAGAGAGCTCACTTATAAAATCTGCTAGCAACACAAAGATGGTAGAGACTTCCTGCCATGGGACTGGAATTCAGAGCTACTACTTAAAGTTTGACATAAACATCAAAACATCCACCTGAGGAAAGCCAGTAAGTGGGTCAAGTTCCACACCCTGCAGCAGAAATGCAACATGAGGCAGCATCGTAACTTTTTCAGTAGCTGTTTAGCAGAACCAGTACTAGCCATTCATGCTAGAAGTGTCAGATAAAATGAAGCAATAAAAACAGTACTGCAAGATAAAAGAATGTTTTATCAAGAGTTCTGCTCCACTAAGTGCTACTGAGGCCTCATTTAGAGTCTTGTATCCAGCTCTAAGCATCACAGCTTCTGAAAATCATAGAGAATAGAGAGTAGAGCAACACTATCTAAACCAGATGCTCACTTTTCCTCCTAAGTCACACATCTAGAAGATCTGGATGAATTCAATCTAGAAAATAAGGACTGAATAGGTATAGACAGGGCACATAAAAAATATTACGTTCAATGTGCTGTAGGATTTCTTACAGCCCAATTTTTTTCCTTGAATATACTTAAATACTTGTAGTAAACCACTTAGGTCAAAATGAAATCAAAGTTGAAGATAACGGAAGTAGGGTACAGACTTGAAGCTGTCTACACTTTTTAAAGTGTTTGAACTATTCCTGAGTCAGTTTAAGTCTGATTCCAACTTCCATGCTTAGTATGGGCAGAAGATCACTCCTAAAATACAGGAAGGATGTGAGTATTTGTTATGGAGGCTAAAAAGAGTTCTAACAGAGACATGAACAGGCAAATCCAGCTGGCATCTGGGTTGCGAAAGAGGCCTGTTCTGTCCAGTTTCTAGTAACATTTGGCTATTATCTGTGCTTGCAAAGAAGAAAGTCATCAGCTATTCTTTTAGGTTGCATGGACAAAAGACGGTAAAGTAACCAGTCTGCAACAGTCTTGTTCTTCCTCCCGTGATATCTCATCTCTCTGACAAATAGGATGATAAAACATGAACAAGTTAGAAGAACAGAAATTCTTTCCACTGGGGAGCTTACCTGACCTTAGTGAAACAGAATAAGGGTAAATGATCTGGACTCTTCTTACTCATCTTTTCCAGGATTTCTTTAATTGCATCTGTTTTCAAGTTTGCCATTTCACCAACTTCCTCTCAAATCTTACAGGAGAAAGGTATTTCTTGCCATTAAATCCCTTTTCATTGCCAAGACCTTTAACAGTGCTCTATCTCCTTTATTAGTGGACACGAGAGTAAAGTGTACCTTTATACATTTACAGCATAAGGATCATGCATCTGCTTTCTTGGGGCCTTGAACAACTAATAGCTTAGCAAGGAAGCTCTCTATAAAGGAATAATTTCACCTTCCAGCAAGTTAGTTGTGAGCTAGAACAAAATCCAGAGAGCTCTTCTCTGGCATTACTTAGGTCCCCCTAGCCCCCTTTCCCAAAAGCACTATATAAACCTTTGACTAATGCTGCTCTTAGCTTTCAAAGACACAACCTTAAAAATATGATTGCTTTGTTTCACAAAGTACTTCCAAGGAGACGGACTTCAGCACACAGCTGTAATTGGTATGAAACAGTTTCTGCTATTTGAGGTCATCGTTGATGTTTAACTGCTTAGGAGTATCAAGCAGACATCAGCTCTGGGAATGATGTCCTTATGCTGCAGAAGCCTGATTCTGTGCATCTTGCTCAGATAAAGGCTGTCAGGAACATTCCTCGAATGAGCAGCCTAAGTTCATATAACAAATTTTGAAGGCAACAAAAAGAAGAAAAAAACCCCAAACCAACCAAATACAAACAGCATCTTGGCTCACAGCAACAAACCTACTTTAACAAAAAGATGCCAGATTTAAATGAAATTTCTTAGTAACAAAAAGTAAGTTAACTGCAGGATTCAAGTAATAGATCCAGGTCTCCAGTACGAGACAGATAAAACAGAACAACAGCATTTGTGGTCAGCACATACTTTTTTACTGTAGACTTGCTGCTATTCTGTAAGTTGCATTTGTCACCCAAGTCTATGAGGACGAAAACTCCAAAGTCTACCTTGTGACACATATGTAATGCTATGTACACCATCAGAGTTCTAGGTTCAAGTCCTACAACAGTTAAAGAGTCTATAAATAAAATACAGCAGCTTTTAAAATATTCACATACTTTTGAGGTGATCTACTATCAACTTCAGCTTTTAGTCGCAAATTCTCTCTTAAAAGGCTATTGTTCTCCATGCTCAGTTTCTTATTCGCCTAAGGAAAAGAAAAGGAAAATAATAAGTATACAATAAAACAGAAATGACTTCTAATATTTATAGGACAAGCTGTTTCTGCTTTTTTTAAAGAGACAGAACTAGAAATGTGAAAGCAGGAAACAGCCTTCAGACAGGGACACCACTTAAAAATCATCATGGGAAATGGCTTGCAAAACTGAATAGCGAACAGACATTTTTAATTTATATTCCCAAAATACACTGCAAGTGTCCTATCTAGGGAAATAAACACAGCTACGTTAGTTAGTACAGAAAGTCATTAAGGAGATGTACTAATGGCAATTCCATGTTTTTTTTCCACATGACTAAATACGTTAAGTACATTAACATTACAATGTGCAGGTATCAGCAAAACTAATGTTGAACAGCTTCCTCCATCCCAAATTAGATTAAGATTACTTTGGGTTGTTTTTTTTTTTTTTTTTGGCTTCTTGTTTTTAAAGTAGTTATCCTATGGATGTAAACCCATTGTGACAAGCTATTTGCAGTCTTTCTTTACTTTCTTCCAAGACCTTATGATTAAGACTCCTGATTCACAACTCCTCTCACTCCTTGAATTGAGGTCAATTCCTTCTTCTCAGTTCAGCAGACGCTCTTGTTAACAAGGTACTTCATATAAAGAGAAGCTTTCCTGCTGCCGTGTTTCAGAACAACGAATGCCACCATCCTAACAAGTAGAAAGAACTCTTTGTACTTAATAGCCTACTCAATCTCTGTATGTAGAGAACTGCACCAATCCAGGACTCGTAATTCATGGCCTCACTTAGAGAATGCTTCCACTGAATACTTGAAGTACAATCTCAAGTTAGACCTGAAGAAGGAGCTAAGAAAATAGGCTCGTGAATGAAATGTCCTTTGTTGGAAGCATCAAACAGCGCAAGAGAGACAAAAAACTCCAAATGCTTGTACAGATATTCCCAGAAACCTTCTCAGGTAAGGCTAAGATAGTGCAGGATGTTGGGGCAAGAGTCGAGGGGAAATAACTAAACAAAACTCAAAAAAATCTGACAATATTCAGAGAGGAAAAAAAAAAGCAGAGATTTCTTGTATAGAAGGAATAGGAAGGGTGAGCCCAGAGCTCTGGTATTAGTGTGTCAATCCTTCTACTGTGTATTAAAAAAATAAGAAAACAAAAAGCTATCCTGAAGGTAATGAATAAGAATCCAGGAGCATCAAACCATTTTATAACAAGGCCAAGACCTTTCTCTCTTTGCAGAGACACAGTTCTCTCACCTGCACAGTCAAATAGAAGGCGAACAACTTGCGCAGAGTTGCTATGTAGGGATACAGCTAGCACATGGCAAGGTAGAACTGAATCTCCCTAGTCTCCTTCTTCTAGAGGGTGCTCTAACCTCCAAGCCTGTAACCTGCAAGGCATATCCCCATGCAGTAGCATCTAGATTTATGATTTCACATAACCTCGCCATTAGTGAGTGTGCTTCATCTAATATTTCTATCACAGTGTTGGTATCAGTGCTTTCAGATTTGCTATGACTCTTCAAAGTTACAATGCCTACTCTGGGAGTCTCTGTCCTAGGACACTGAAGGATAATGGTGACTCATTTCCACCCTCAGTCTGGTTTAGAGAATGACAGCAGCAGTATGTTCTGAGGGACCCTGTCTCACTTGAGAAGAGATGCACGTTTGAAGCTCCTGTGTCAGGTACTTTAGAGAATAAGGAAGTTTCTGGCTCCAGACTGATTTTATGTGGGAAAGAGGTCTCTGCTGTTCAGACTGGGCTTGGTCAGTGCACTCTTATTTCACAAGTCAAATGAGGTCTAAAAAGAGCCAAGTGATTTTATGTATTTCCAGAACTGAGCAGCTGCTCTACATGTAACAGACTGAAAGAAAGCATCTGCATCAGAGGTTTGGACTTGGTCCCTAAAACCCATCTAAGCCACTATGTGTATCTAATCCTTAACCAAAATCAGAAACTCCATAAAAACCTTTCATTGCTAAGGCTGAAGTTATGCTGGAGGAAAAAAACCAAACCAAAACAAACCACCCTTCCTCCCCCAGTCTCTGCTATATTCTAATTTTATCTTATCTATGAAAAAGAGTTATAAACCTCTGTCACCACAGAAAAGAGACATTACATTTTAATGCTAAGGAAGAAAAATAATTTTAATATCGCCTTTGCAGGCGATACCCTTTAGCCAATTAGAAATTACTCTGAAGCTTCTGAAGTATCCTCTCAGAAGGCCAGCTGTGTCTCTGCCTGCAAAGCTGAAGTCCAAGCCTACCCAAACTATTGAAAAAGCTCATCCTGGAAACTCGAGTTTTTGGTCACATTCTTAATATGCAAAGATTTTATCTAGTTTAGTCAGGACTAGAATTTCCTTTTTATTACAAAGATACAAATCTATAACTGTTCCATTAACACTGACAACTAACATAACAATGACAGAATGGCATAATGTGCACCTTTGAATTTGAAGTGGAGGGAAAGTGTGAACATTACTAATTCTTAGAAAAGAAAAAAAGTGATCTTGAACATAAAACTTCAGTTTTGCATGGAAAAAGCTGCAGGCTTCCAGTGAAGGATGCTCTGGTTATAAAATGCTGAAGCTTGTCTATTTTCGGTCAACAGGTCAAGTTACTCTGTCTCAGCAAATTGCACCAAAAATATTGGCTAGCAAGGAGGGCAATAGTGCAAAATCTGCCTCAGCCAACTGTACTGTGTTTGGCCATTGAATGTTGTAAAATAGATATATTATATAGATTATTGCAAGCCTGAAAAATCTGGCCATCAATACTGGTGACAAGCACTACTATAATCCAATTATCCAGACATAGGGTGACAGAGGAGTTGAGGAAGAGCCACATGTAAGACTCACTAAAACAAGCAATAATATCTGACACTTGCAAATGCTGTATGGAAATACTATGATACATCAACAGCCACCGGAATTCAATTTTTTCCGTTTTTTCCTGGATCTATGAAGTATCCAGAGGTCATGCCAGCTCTCACCCCTTCAACTAACATGAAAGCAGTACTTCAAGACGGAGGAAGAAATGTATTTTTTTACCTCCTTTAACTTTTCTACATTATCTATCACTTTTTCACATATATCATTGGCAGCTTTTAGCTTTTTGCTCCATTCTTCTGGGGTTTCTGGACCACTGGTACTTGCTTCATCTGCCGATTGGCTGGTTTCTTCATTTGGGCAACACAGAGCTGGTACTGTAGGATCCAGAAGAGATTTCAGTTGCGTCTGTAAACTGAGATTTCTGTCTCTCAGTTCTTCCACTTCTTTTTGCAGGGATTCTATTTCATCCTAAAGGTGTCAGAAATTCACAGGAATTAAAATAATGTGTGAGATTAATCAAATAATGCTGGCAATTTTCCACAGCACTAAAGAACCATTGGTTCTCTGGCAAGCCCAGATGCATGTCTGCACTTGTGAAACTAAGTACACTTATGTATGGTGCTCCAGGTAGGATTTTAATCAATTTGCACACTCAGGCATAGGGAAGGTTTCAGTGAAGGGAATCCCTTGACTATATAAAGGACCCTGAATGAACTGGTGGGCAGTCCAAAAGCTTCGAAGCATTCAGCAACATTAATCTATTATTAGGGTGCTCTGTGGGAGGATTTCCTGTACAAAGAGAGTTCTTAAGGTCGTCCTCTGCTGACTCATTTGCTGTTATTTGAGAGCAAGATGAGAGAGCCATTCTGAAACATTACATGTTCAGATGCTGAAAGTCTCAAGATTTAAAATGGACAGAACACTGCCTGGAAGAGGCTGCTCCAGCTGCACAGGAGTAGAAATATTTAAGGAAAGACTGAAAAACAAAGAACAAAGCTATTAGCTGTATCAATCTGGAGCCACAGAGAAGCAAAAGCCTACTGTTAAAGGCATAAAAAGTATCTAATTTATCCTGAATCTATCCTGAAAATGTCTTCTTTGCTCTTTTCCAACTTAACACTTGCATTGCTCATGTTAAGATTACTAAATGAGGCCACGTTATGGCACTTCCATAGATTCAAGACATATTTGCACAAATAATCAACCTCTACCACCCTCTGCCCCCAAAAAATAACAAAGAAAAAACCAATAAACAAATCCCAAATAAACAAAAAAAACTCACAACCATTTTAAAATAGATTCTCTTTTCTGTTGGAAGAGATTTATGTTATTCCATGCCCATTTGTATGATTTTGGAGTTGACTTAAAAGAAACAAAGGAAATTCCCTTCTTGTGCCTCCTCTATGAAAGAAGTTGAGCTCCAGGCCAACTTGTCATAAAGACTTCCCCTGCATTAAGGATACATACAGTGTCCGTTTCCTTTCTCTCATTCTCCTTGCTATGAGACAGGTTTCCTTGAAAAATGTGCGATGTCTTCACACTGCCGCTACTAAGGAAACAATAACTGAGAAGATAAACTAAGCATATTCCATATATATATATATATATATATTCCTTATATGTTTTTTAACCTTGTTCCTAGAATATTTTTCCAGCCAGAGAGGAGAAAAGCTTCCAAACATTCACCCATTCTCACAAAACACAATAAAGCAACAATAACGAAGTTAGCCTACACCAGAATATTTCAGGGGCGTTTATTCTTTAAAAAGAAGTTTCTACTCCATAAGCAACAGGGAATCATTCAGAAAACGTTTGTACCCAACATCCAATATGCATAAAGAAAATGCATACTATCATGGAGTTGAATTTCCACAGCCTCTGGCTGTAGTTGTCTACCTCTAGCTTAGACAGAATATCACTGTAACACTGCAGGATCTATCCAGCCACCAGCAAACGCTCTCCCCTAGCCTCAGCTAGAAAGTGCAGTTTCAATGCATCTGAGTTCCATGTAGATTCAATATATAGCATTGCTCAAATTAAAAACACCAGGACTCAAAGCAGGAAGACCAGTTGCATACAGTAATTTAACAGTTGCAGTTCATCTGGAAAGTCACAACGCTCCCGTGTGCTTACCTCATATTCTTTGTGGAGCAATTCAAGCCTCGTTTTACGTAGGTGCTTTCTAACTGTTGGACTAAATGTAGGATCACTTTCACTCGTTCCTCCTAAAGCAGCATAGAAGAAAAAAAGCCACTATTATTATTACTAGCAATCCACCTTGCAGCGTTTTTCATATTACCAGCTACAAATACAGCTAATATTGGACCAATCTACTACCATGGGAAACTACAACCTTACATTTTCAAAACAGCTTAGACGGAATCTATTAGTGATGTTTAGAAGACAAAATCCTGTCTCACAGCAGGAAGACAACATTTGAATTTTTTCAACTTTGTATTACCCTTGACAGATTCATGCCTTATTTAAGACCACACTGTTAAAACAAATATAAGGGAGGGTATTGTGGTTTAACCAGAAGGCATCTTAAGCACCACACACCGGTGCTTGTTTACTTCTCCCACTGGGATGGAGAATCCGAAAAAAAGGTAAAACTCATGGTTTGAGATAAAGAGTTTAATATGACAGAAAAGGAAGGGATAATAATAACAGTGATAAAAGAACACAGAAAGCAAATGATGCACAATGCAATTGCTCACCACCTCCTGACCGATGCCCAGCCACACCCTGAACAGGGTTCCCCCTGTTCCAGTGCAGCCTGGATCAGCCCATGACAAATGGTAGGGCTGCACTTCCACTCCAGGGGCATTGATTCCAGGTGTACCGGATGCCCCTCCAAGCAAAAGCAAACCTTGGCCTGCACTCTGCTGCCAAAGGGATTGAGAAAAACACACTGGTGATATCAGTTGTGGCATACCACTTGGCTGCATTTGACTCCAGTTCATACAGCAGTTCTAGCATGTCTGGCATACCAGCACTCAGCGGTGGCACGACTACACTCAGGCCACGATAATCCACTGTCAGCCTCCACACTCCACTGGACTTCTGCAATGGCCACATGGGAATACCAAAGGGTGAGCGAGTCTGGCTCATGACTGCTTGGCTCTCCTGTTGATGAATCAGCTGATGAACAGGAATCTTGGAGTAATCTTTCTTAAAGTGCTGACAGGAGTCACTTCCAGAGGATAAGGGTTTGTTCCCTTTTTCCAATTGTTTTGTCAATGCCCCCTTCCCTAGAGAAGCATCCCAGATGCCTGGCTTCGCAGCCCACTAAATCTAGACTCCTGGCCCCATTATCCCAGCCTCAGAGCAGACAGGTGACAATGTGCTCACCTTGATGACAGCTGAAATCTTTTCACATAACTCACGTAGGGATAGGCATTGGGTGCTTCTTGTCTCATTTATAACCTCTGTCTCTTCCTCCTCCTGTTCTTATGATGGCTCTGCTTCACAGTAGCCAGTCTTATCCACTTCCTCCTACTTCCTCTTCTTCTTAGGAGTTTCTTTCCTTACTAAATGAGCTGATTTTAGCATCCATTGTTTCGCCTTCTCTACAGGCACAACTGATATCTACATGGGTCCGTTTTCCAGTTCAGCTGCATGACCTGTTGCAGGGGTTAGAGCAGTGTTAAGTGCAGCTTCGTAGGCATAGACTCAGCCCCTGCATGTTGCAGTGATTTGTGTCTCTTTGGAATTGCCAGGGTGACAGCACACCTTTTTCAAACATTTTACCAGTTTTTAAGGACTCTGCATTTGTTCAAGGAAGCAGTTCCAAAACACTGGGGGTGCCCACCATTCCAGGTGCCTGCCCATACCATCCTACACTCACAACTATCCAGCCCAGGGACAGATCCCTGGGAGATATATGTAAACAGCTGTTTAACCTTAAACAAGACCTGGAACACAATCAGGAGGCAAAGCAATAGGAATGTGCTGGTCTGAACATTCCAATGATATTCAAGATTCTCAAGATCTACTTAATTGGCCTGGAAGAGGAGAAGAAAGGGAGGGGTGAAGGAACAGAGGAAAGTGTCCCTCTTACCTCCACTACAGATTGGCTCCCTGAGGAGTAAAGAGTTAATTGTTAACAGTTTCTGAAAGATGGCTCCTGAAATATGGAAATGACAGCAATGCTGACTACAAAACCCAGATTAGTCTCAACTGGTAATTTAATCAGTGCACAGGCCAATATAATACAGTACGGCAAAATGATAACTTTAATATACAGCAAGTATGGTGCTACACAACAGAACTTGAAGATTAGGAAAATCAGTATTGTGACAAATTTGTGTTTACATGCTCCAGTCAGATCTATCGTTATCTCAACCCTTTGAGTCCCATGTTGGGCACCAAAAGGACTGTCGTAGTTTAACCCAGCAGGCAGCTCAGCACCGTGCAGCTGTTTACTCAATCTCCAACTCTCAGTGGGATGGGAGAGAGAATGAGGTAAAAATAAGAAACCTGTGGATTGAAGTAAAGACTGTTATGCAGGACAGAAAAGGAAGAGAAAATAATAATAATGGCAATAATAAATATATAATAAGAATATATAAAACAAATGATGCACGACAACTGCTCACCATCCACTGACTGATGTCCAGCCAGTTCCCAGAGGCAACCCCCTCCCGGCACAACCCTAGTTTTATTGTTCGGTATGATGTCATATGGTATGGGATATCCCTTTGGCCAGTTTAGGTCATCTGTCCTGGCTCTGTTCCCTCTCAGCTCCCTGTGCACTCCCAGCTTCTCACAGCTGAGGCAGCACAAGAAGCTGAAAAGTCTTTGATTTAGTGTAAGTACTATTCAGCAACAACTAAAACATCGGTATGTTATCATTCTCTTCCTAAATCAACAACACTGCACTACATCAGCTCCTAGGAAGAAAGTGAACTGTATCCTGGCCAAAAACAGTACAGAAAGGAAAAAAGTACACAATAAAAACCAACACACATACATTTATTCAGCATATGACAGCATATTTTTCTAAAGGCTGTTCAGATATACATGTATTTCTATTAGAAATAAATAGCAGTGTTGGTATTTTATGACAAGTCAAGATTCCGGTATTTCTCAGCCCTGAGGAAGTTCGTATCCTCATTCAAGTTTCGTAGCTTTGTCTTTCTTAAGCACCTTCAACATTTTCTTAAAAATAAAGCAAAAAAGACATGGTAAACAAAACCACAAAAACAACCAATAGGTAAAAAGAACACATACTCTTTTAAGATTGTGGATTTAAGTACACAATTTCTTGGCTAGATGCTATCCTCTCAGGTCAACACATAGGTAAGATATTTGAAGTTAGATTCATTTTATCCAGTTAAAGTCATTGTCCAACCCACGATTACAAACCAAAAAATAATTGCAGTGGTGGGGTGCTTTCTGCCTTTGAATAATCAAGTCATTATTATACACAGCCTTTGGAATTTTTATCTTATAGTTATTATGCTCGCTTCCATTCAGATCATGCTTTGATGGAAAAAATACCCAGACATCTTTGGACCCAAAAGAATCTCCTCCAGCAGCAAACACTAAAGTTATTTCAAAGCCTCAAGTTGTCCTTACCTATAATTTCCTTGCAAGGATTTTCAGGTGTGATGGGAATCCTGCAAGCTGGGCACTGATTATTATTCTTCAACCAGACTTCAATACAAATGGAACAGAAGACATGGTTGTTGACACAGATTACTGGGTGCCGGACCTTTAAGCATCAACAAGGAAGAGGAGAAGAGGGGGAAAAGACAAAAAAAACAAAACAACAGAAAGATGCTATGAATACTTAAAAACACTTTCAGATAATAGAATACAAATATATACTACACCGATCTCCCAAAGCAAGTCTAGACTTCAAGAGGAAAGCGACACTGCTGCACCTGACTAGGAGTGCTCTCCCGACTTATAGCACCAAATTTCCCTATTATTGGTGGTACTACAGCTACAACTATCTTTGCAAAATTAGAGATCCTCAATTCTGTGTGCTCATTAATACACAGTGTGAAAGCCACCTTGAAGAAGAGCAGCCAACCACACCAGCGAAATGAGTTCACATTCTTACACAGAGGGAGACTAAAACATGTACATTCGCTCATTTCCAAAACAAAGGGAATGAGAGAGAGCTCCTAGCAACAACCAAGACTTTGCCTTAAAAGCTATCACTGGAATGATCAGCATTACAAATTACCTATAGCCTGTATACAACCAGCTTCATGGAGATACACTTCTAAAAATGACATAGGCCAAAATTCAGACCAGAAATATGAACCAACAATCATTCAAGAAGCCTTCTGCAAGATATGTATTGCTACCAGTCATTAGAACAGAATGGGACAGCTTAAAGATCAGACATAGTTCCTCTCAATAAACACTCCCCTCCCTGTCAAAACAACAGAGTAAACAAACTTTTGCATTATTGCATGTTATTTGGGGCCAGATGGGATCCACCTGAGGTGCTGAGGGAGCTAGCAGAGGTGATTGCTAAGCTGCTTTCCGCTATCTCTCGGCAGTCCTGGTCAAGCAGGGAAGTTCCAGATGACTGGAGACGTGTGAATGTGATGCCTATCATTAAGAAGATTTGTAAGGAGAATCTGGGGAACTACAGGCCTGTCAGCCTGACCTAGGTGCCAGGGAAAGTTATGAAACAGATAATCTTGAGTGTGATCACACAGCAGGTCTGGGACAACCAGGAGGAGATAGGGTCCAGCCAGCAAGGGTTCACAAATGGTAGCTTTCTACCGACCTCACCTACTTCTATGACCAGGTGATCTACCAGGTGGATGAGGGAAAGGCTGTTGATGTGGTCTACCTAGACTCCAGCAAAGCCTTCAATGCTGTCCTCCATAGTATCCCCCTGGAGAAGCTGGCAGCCCATGGCTTGGACAGGTACACTCTGTTGGGTAAAAAAATCTGTCTGGATGTCTAGGCCCAGAGAGTGGCAGTGAACGGAGTTAAATCCTACTAGTGACCAGTCATGAGTGGTGTTCCCCAGGGGTCGATACTGGGGCCTATCCTGTTTAATACCTTTATTGATGATTTGGATGCAGGAAATTGAGTGCACCCTCAGTAAACATGCAAACGACACCAAGCTCAGGGGATGTGTTCATCTGCCTGAGGATAGGAAAGCCTACAGAGAGACCCAGATAGGTTGGATTGATGGGCTGAGGCCAGTGGGATGAATTCAACAATATGAAGTGTCAGGTCCTGAACTACAAGCTTGGGGTAGAGTGGCTGAAAAGCTGCATAGTGGAAAAGGGTCTGAGTGTGTTGGTTGAAGCTCAGCTCAACATGAGCCATCAGTGTGCTCAGGTAGCCAAGAACGCCAACAGCATCCTGGCCTGTATCAGAAAGAGAGACCAGCAGGACTGTGGAGGTAATCATTCCCCTGCACTCAGCTCTGGTAAGGCCGCGCCTCAAGTACTGTGTTCAGTTTGGGGCCCCTCACTACAAGAAAGACATTGAGACCCTGGAGCATGTCCAGAGAAGGGCAACAAAGCTGGTGAAGGGTCTGGAGCACAGGTCTTATGAGGTGTGGCCAAGGGAACTGGGATTGTTTAGTCTGGAGGAGACTCAGGGGACACCTTATCACTTTCTACAGCTACCTGAAAGGAGGTTGTGGTGAAGTGGGGGTCGGCCTCTTCTCCCACGTAACTAGCAATAGAATTAGAGGGAATGGCCTCAAGTTACACCAGGGGAGGTTCAGATGGGATATTAAAAATAATTTATTCTCCAGAAGAGTAATTAAGCATTGGAACAGGTTGCTCAGGGAAGTGGCGGAGTCATCGTCACTGGAGGTGTTTAAGGAAAGGGTAGATGTAGAACTCAGAGACATGGTTTAGTAGGCAGAATTGGTGGTATGTGGACGGTTGGACTAGACAATCGTAGAAGTCTTTTCCAACCTTAATGATTCTATGATTAACTATAAATCCAGTTTGAAAATAAGTATGGGACAGAGAGACTAACTACGATACAGAAGAAAATGACTTTTCCTTATACCCGTGCTTTACTGAGGCATGTGTTACAGTAATATAAACTCTCAAATCTCACAAGACTTGACATTCATATCTATATTAAGGTTCTGTAAAAGAAATATTTGCTATTACTTCATCACTATCTTTGCCCAGTAAACATCTTCTGATACACAGAGGTAGCAGCACCTACTACTTCCATCTGCCGCACTGCTCCTGTTAAGCACTTAGAAGCCCAAGCTCAGGAGAATTCTTTCCGTTGCAAAGGAAGTCCTCATCAGCCTCAAAGTTTTCCTCATTCATTCTATTAGTAAAGTTGTCCAGCTAAGATGGAGTAACGAAATGTTGGCAGGGAAAATCAAGTAAGTGGAAAGCACAGCTAATAACCACTTTGGAAAACAGTTAGAGTTAAGAAATAAGAAATGTCTTGAAGTAATCATACCTACGCAATCAGTGTTGCACAAGCTATAAACTAAGTGTTTTACCACTCATATACAACAGATCTGAATTAAGAGTCAGATCTGTCAGCTCCTTCTCCAATTTGCTTTCTATGCCTCTAACACATTATAGGATTACTAGTAGTTTAAATACTTCTGATACGACTGCCTAGGAGCCTCAGGACTGTCTATACACAAGCAGAAAGTCAAGTTACTGAAGGTGTGAATAGAGAGACTAAATGATTTCTGCAAGCATCTGCACATTTTCACCCCCTAATTAAGGAGGCTTTTTTTGTGATTAATGCAAGCATTAGCATAGCAATGCTTTGTAAACATTTAAATATTTCAATAATATGGATATATAAAAAATACACTCTTGTTATTTACTGCTTTCTTTACCAGAAAAAGAGCTTTCTGCAGCTTTCTACCAGCAGCTGGAAGAAAAAAAAAAAACTTTTTTTTTCTGGTTGCTCTTCTTTTTCATCCAGAAGCAGCCATTATACAAGCATAGTTACACACATGGCTCTGATACGCAGAAAAATAACATACAGAAGTCCAAACAGGAGAACACATTTCAAGAGTGTAGGTCCCCACCCAGGGGAGCAAGAGACCCTCAGTTACCCCAAACCTGACATGGATGTATTCTTGCAAGTGAATATTGACTCTACAACTGTAAGTCACAAATTACTCTCTACAGGACAGTGCTCCTGATTTATACGTTTACATGATTCATTTCAGGGCTGAAGTTTATACTTTTGTTAGCTCAGAACTGGCACGGAGCAATCCATACAACAGCAGAAGGAACTGCTGTTGAAGTGTCATCAGGAAACACAAAGATTGGGGGTGCCATTTCCCTTCACAAAGTCCCTGAGCCTGTGACAAGCCTGGGGGTGGGGATCACAACACACGTTACTAAAAAGCATTCTACCTGAATTACAGCACAGTTTCAGTTCCTTAATTGACCGCAGTGACTGGAAAGACTACAGCTTATTTGCAAAGGCTTGATTAGCTAAGGAGAATTTGAGTACTGTCCTATTTTTTCAACCCCACATAATGTGATTCTTACATGGATCAAAATCAAATCCCATATACATTTACACCACACTGAAGGCTCTTCTGGACCTTCAAGCAGTATGAACTGAGAAGCAGGCATATGGAAAACAAGCACACTGGTATCAGAGAATGAAACCCTGGACATCCTCAGAGATTTCAGTGCACACAAAACCTCATGCCTGAGCCCAAGCAAATCACTGCTGAAATCAATCTGATGAGACCTTCAGTCAATCTGCAACAAGTACGCCTGAAGGCCTCACGCAGCTTCTGATCTACTTGCCAATTATGAATATTAGAAGTTAGCCCAGACTACCTTCAAAGAACATTGATTACAAAAGAGCAGTTAATTCTTGTTATGTTTATTCACCCATCTTGCAGATACACTCGGCGCTAACAAAATCTGCTAATGTTCTCACCCCGCAAAGAACTCTGCTTCCCTTAAATACAACACATGGATGACAATACTGAAGGAGTTTCTACTTAACATCTCTTTTTATCCTTATCCCCCTACCACTATACACAGCGAAATCTGTTTTGCCACCAATCCCCTACAAGTTTTGCAGATAGCAACAGGTACGTTCTGACTGCAGGGTGGGCTTTACATCCCATTTGAAGCCCATGTTACAAAATACAGAACTACCAGAACCTGTCAACCTCCCGCACCGCCTTCTGCTCTACTCTACTCTATAAGATTGCAAGATTTTCCTCTTATTTGTGCTAAATAGCCCTTTATCCTCCTCTAAATATACTCTCGAAAAGAGTTTTTTTCTGATGCTTTTCTGTGATGTTTCAAGCTGGAGACAAAGATTCGTATTAAAAGAAAAAGGACAGCCACAGCACACAACTTTGGCCAAATCTAATGCATCTGATAAAGGAGGCATCCAAAAGTCTTCAGTATAGATGTCATCACTGGATTCTCTTATATAATTTTAACACATTATTTCAGTGCAAGATATCAAGAAAGAAAAGTATGGAAATCTCTTCCAGTACAAACTCAGCTACCTCAATTCCTGGCCAGTTCCAGAAGTGATGAGGAAGAATGAAGCAATGGCCTGAAATGAGCAAGCGGACTTATAGCAGAATATGAATGAATCATAGAATGGCCTGGGTTGAAAAGGACCACAACGATCATCTAGTCTCAACCCCTCTGCTATGTGCAGGTTCACCAGCCACTAGACCAGGCTGCCCAGAGCCACATCCAGCCTGGCTTTGAATGCCTCCAGGGATGGGGCATCCATACTTAGATTATGTTGGAAATCACCGCAATCAGACTTAAAATCCTTTTCAAGGTGCATCCACTCTGCATTACATACACAGCAAACTTATGTTCTCCCCCCTTTGTATTAAAAACACAAAATGAGAGATAAGAGGACTGCATTCCTGCCTTGCTTGGCCTTCAATGAAAAGCCAAGAAACGAGTACATGTGGTTGACAGAAGCAGCACTGTCGAGGTAGGATAGCTGAATAAAGGGAGGTCTCGAACTACTGCCACTACCAGTGCCATACCTACTGCATGCACCAAACGCACCTCTTCTTTGATTACTGGGCAAGTAGAACAGGCCTCAGACGCATGCCCACGTGGGGAAGGAAGAAAGCAGGTGGTAAATACCACAGTACAAACATAAAGATTATTTCTTCACTTGTGATTACTGATGTGTTTTAAGAGGTTTGCTCTGGGATGCAAGGAAACATGAAAGAAATGGGGAGCGAGAAAGGAACGCGCAAAGCAGCTAGTGATGGCTGCTGGCTCTGGGCTCTTTCAGAGCCAAAGAGACCCAACAGCTCTCTGCCTCCTAAGAGAGATGAGAATGTGACGGCGACCCTCTCTGGCCAGAAAATCACAACGTGTACTCCAAAAGCTGTGATTCTGCTGAACGCTTTCGCTGCATCGGGTTGTACACCACTTCTTTGTTCCACCTGGCCTCACACCACCCTCAGACGCATACCTGCCATGCATCCTAAGCTCCTCCACCTCCCACAGCTATCAGAAGACAAAACCTCAAAATCTTCACTCCGAAAGCACTACACCCGCAGTCCGGGTTTCGAGTGTGTGTGTGTATGTGGAGGAAGGGGGGGGGGAGGGGGACGGCGTCTCAGGGCCTGCGGCCCTCACGGCTCCCAGGGACGTCCCGCGGGGGTTCCCCCCACCCGCACGGTGCCAGCAGCCCCTCGGCCACGATCCCTCCCACCCCCAGACGGGATCGCCCCTATGTTCGCAGAGGGCACGGCGGGACCTCCGAGCAGGCGCGGGCCGGCCGCCTTTCTCCCCCCACCCCAGCAGCGTAAGGGCGGAGAGGGCCGGGCAGCGGCCGCCACGGGGCCGTTACCTTCCCCAGGCAGATGTGGCAGGTGATGGGCAGCGTGAGGGACAGCGTGACGCTCGGGCCGTGCTGCGCCATCGCCGCGCCGCCTGCACGGAAGTCACGGAAGAGCGAGCGAGCGAGCGAGCGAGCGGGCGGGCGAGAGGCAGCGCGCCGGCGGCCCCGCTACGGCAAGCCGGCGAGGCCAAGTGCCGCCCGGCGCTGGGGAGGGGGAGCGGAGCGCGGCGCGCGCGCTTTTGAAGTGCTCCCCTGGGGGGCGGGCGGGAGCAGCGGGAAGCCCCAGTACCGCCCTGACGGCTGCCTTCGTGGCGCCCCCCGGCGCCCCGCGGCCGTACCCCGGGACAGGGCCGGGCCTCGCCGGCCCTCGCTGTGCCACGTGGAGGAGGTGGTCTGGGAGCGGCGTTAGGTGGAGGAAGGCTGCAGGAGGGCAGTTTGGGCCCCTGTCTGCTGTTCCTTCCTCTGTTTGCGTTGTGCCACGCTAAATGTTGGCTGTTTTTAACGTGTAATTCCCCTCGGCCTTCCTCTGCATTTTTTCCAACTTCTCTTTTCTCTTCAAAAACATCACAAATGAGACTGTGATGTGGATTAAATGGGAGGTGTCGGCTGATAACATGCTGAACATGAGCCAGTAGTGTGCCCAGGTGGCCAAGAAGACCAGTGGCATCCTGGTTTGTGTCAGAAATAGTGTGGCCAGCAGGAACAGGGAAGTGATCATCCCTCTGTACTCAGCCCTGGTGACCAAGGAGGTTTGAATCATGGAATCATCTAGGTTGGAAAAGACCTTGCAGAGTGTCATGTCCAACTGTCAGCCTGACCTACTGAGTCCTATCACTAAACCATGTCCCTTAATGCCAAGTCCACAGTGTGGAAATTCAGGTTGGACATTAGGAAAAACTTCTCCAAAAGAGTGGTCAGGCTCTGGAACAGGCTGCCCAGGGAAGTGGTGGAGTCATCAACCCTGGAGGTGCTCAAGAAACGTGTAAGTGTTGTACCGAGGGACATGGTTTGGTGGGAAATATTGCTGGTAGGTGGACAGTTGGACTGGATGATCTTGGAGGCCTTTTCCAACCTTGACGATTCGATGATACGATGATTCTATGATTCTATGTGGACAACAGCTGCATGGTTGGGGATTCCACCACTACTCTGAGCAGCCATTCTAATGCATGACCCTTTCCATGAGATAATTCTTCCTACTTCCAGTCTGAAACTCCTCTGTCAGAATTGAGACAATTTCCGTGTGTCCTATCACTTGTCACCTGAGAGAAGAAACTGACCCTCACCTTTCCAGAACCTCTTCCAGGTATTTGTAGAGAGTGGTAAGGTCTCTCCTCAGCCTTCTCTTCTCCAGACTGAACAGCCTCAGCCGTTCTTCACAACCCTTGTGTCCAGGTCCTTCACCAGCATCATGGCTCTTCTCTCCAAGTGCTCAAACATCACAATATCCTTCTTGTAGTGAGGGGTCCAAAACTGAATACACTACTTGAGATGTGGCCTCACTAGAGCTGAGTACAGGGATACAATTGCCTCCCTGCTCCTGCTGGTCACTCTATTTCTGGTACAAGCCAGGATGCCATGGCCTTCTTGGCCACCTGTGCACACTGCTGGCTCATGTTGAGCTGGCTGCTGACCAACATAGAAGGGGTAATCAAGCATTGAAATGGGCTGCCCAGGGAGGTGGTGGAATCCCCACTCCTTAAGGTTTTTAAGAGACATGTGAATGTGGCACTAAGGGATGTGGTTTAGTGATGAGACTCGGCAGATCAAGTTGATGGCTGGACTTGTTGGTCTGGAAGGTCTTTTCCAACCTAAACAGTTCAATGATACTAAATTCCGCAGGGTGTGAACCACTTTCCCCACCACCCAAAGCACTGGCTGGTGGTGGCTATTTCCCCCCATGCTCTCAGGGTCTTCATGCCTGGCATTGGCTGGCAGCTCCCACAAGCCAAAACCTTTGCTCCTTGTCTCAAGGTGTTGCCTGTTGGTGGGATTTTCACAGCCCATACAGCTGTGAGGGCAAAAGGGAAATTGCGACTGAAAGCCCTGCAAGTGCAGCAATGTTTGCCTAATGAAGCCCAGTAGAGGCTCCTGCTATCATCCATGGAAACAAACCTATGGGTGTAAACTTGTATCCTGCCCTGCTTCCATCAGCACATCTCCAAATGCAGGATTTGTGCTTTACAGACTGCCTGACAGCAGCACTGGTGGGACAGGACTCATAGGAGTCTGTTAGCTTGACCTCAGTCCTGGGATCCCTGTAGTTTCTTGTAAATGTGCCACAGCATGCTGAAAATTACAGACCTGAGTGATTTAACATTGCACCACATGATAAATGCTGGGAATGCTGAGCAGCTAATTCAAACAAGCATAAAGTTGTGGATGCAATGATTAACAAGGAAAGTATCTTAGACTGACATAGCTGAGTTGCACGGGTGCATTTCAATTTGATATAGGTGAGTAACTGCAAATAAAGTGAGCAAACTAATCCGTACTGACATGGCAGTGCTGATGGCACTCGGCAGCTTTGATAGTAACATATTCCTGTGTGGGAAAGGACAGTTCAGAATAAGGTGTGCTTGATAATAATTGAATATTCACTTGCTAAAATACATAACTTTTTAGTAAATATCAGAGAAAAGTGACTTGTCAGTTAGAAAAAGGACTAATTAATGACACAGAAGACATATTATTTGTTTTAGGCTGGAGCGAGGGGACATCAGCTGTGAGGAGACACTTTTAGACCTGGAACGATCTACCTGTCGATAAGATGAGAACGCGCTCTGAGGATTTGTACAAGAGAAATCTAAAATCACTGGCTTTTGAGCTTTAAAGAGAGCCACTGGAACATGACATCAGGTGAATTTATCGTGCAGCAAGCAAAACGTGGGAGGCAGTGAACCCATTATTTGTCTTTCTTAGCTTTATCTACATATTGATTTTTATTGAAATTGAAACTTTGAAGAGCAGAAAGGGCAAATACATAAAAGAGAAATAAAAAATGAGGAAACACAAGGAAACACAGCTGACATACGAAACCCTTTAAAATGAATCTGGAATGAAGCAGAAAACTTTTCAACTGCATCACTTCCACTGCTTCAAAACATTCTATGTAACTAGCAAGTGACCTGTTAGAGGACGAGATCTATTGAAATGTATATATTTTCTCCTAACCAAAAATAGCTCATAAAGGAGCTTATTTCTCTGAATAAGCTTCTAAAAGGAATATATTTTCTGCTTAAGGAGGTTAAACTTATTTGTTTAGTAGATTTCTGCTGAAGTTGGATGCCTACTCAGTGAACAAATACTTCAGAAATTGTTTGTGATCTAGTAGTGCCTGAGGTTTAGTTGAAATTTATGGGATGATGTTACCAACTCTTCAGGGGCATGGAAAATACTTCTGTAGTGCTGAGAGAGAGAGAGACCTCAGAGAATGAGAAGACAGGAGCTGGAGGAGCAATGATCTGCTGCAGCTAAGGGGAGCTGAGAAATGTAACGTGACTACAGGAAGTGACAAACATTTAAAGGATCCAGGCCACCTAATGCTGTAGTGCAGTGTGGTGGGGACAGTGCTTTTGCAGCAAAGCTGGAGGCAGAATACAAAAGATAAAAACCTTCCTGGAATGTCTGGTATGTCTGCTGGGGCACTTGGTCATAAGGATCAAACACATGGGCAGGAGCTCGGTGTCTGGACACTGCTGCTAATAAATCTGCAGAGAAAGGATGGAAGAGGACAGGTTAAAAGCCAAGATCCTAACCACCAGCGATCTCCCAGGATTAAGGCTTTCTTTGTGAAACAGCTGAGCCACATGGTCCTGAAATCTCAGAAACCTTGAGACTACAAATGGCAAAAATATAAAACATTACTTATCACAGAAAAGAAAAGTTTTTTGATGAGAACTTTGAGGAAACAAACTTTGGACAAGATAAACAGGTCAGGGAACTAAACTGAGCTCACTAACTCTTCTCAACTTGAGACTCATGTATTTTTCGACACGTGAAGCTGAATAAAACCACTGAATTTTGGCTTAAGTGTGTGAGTTACCTATATTTTAGCTCGTGTATGTTTTCCACCAGCATGTTGAGCAGAGATAGCTAGGAACCCAACTGAGGATGTAAGCAGTGTGGTTGGTTAGCCCAAGTGGTAAATGAGAGGTAACTTGTGCATCTGTAGTGGTTCTGATAAATTATCAGAATGAATGTTTGGATGCCTGGCTTTGTGGAATGTAGAAACGTCTGGAAGCTGCCAGGTTGCGCCAAGCCAGAATATCCACTCTCAGTATCTGCTTCTGCAACAGTGAAGTCTGCTAGAGTTTGGAATTAAGACTTTCCTGTTCAAGAAAAAAGGTTGGATCCTTAGCTTTAAAGGACTTCCCAGGTGATTTTACCTGATTTAGGGGAATATAGAGTGAAATTTCCCAAAAGGAAGAGTAAAGAAGGGGTTTAAGCTTGGGATTCTAGTGCCTAGATTAAAAACTTGTACATAAAGCCACGTATTTTTTGAAAGGGTGACAGGTTCTCAATGCTCGGGATTTTTCTGTTGACAAGCCCCACAGAGTGACAGCCCTCCTGTACAGGAGCATCAGTACAGCATCTGCCTTGCTGGTTCCTGGTGCCATTCAGGGGCCACCAGAAATTCCTAGCTCTCAGGTACCCTCTGTCAGGTACCTTTGCTCTTTGTGAGCTCCCGCTCAGCCTTCATTTTAAAAGAAAGGTGAATTTCAGCTTTTTCCTTAAAAGAACATTTTGTTTCTGGCTATAGAAGAATGCTGTGCCACTGGAAAGGAAAAGAGTGCCAGAGGCCAAGGTGTAAATCTCTGCCCTGAGCTGGGGGCAGAGTAAGATGTTGCTTTGGTGATTTAATAGTTCTTGAGACTGACAGTAAGCTTGGTGCAGATTAGTCTTCTTCACATGAAATAATAAAAGATGACAAATTACTTCTATAGGTGCAGTTTTCTTTTGAGTTTAACTGCCCTGACTTTATCTCATCTCAAAGTAGAATGTACCTGCTCTCAAGCTGCATTATCCATGAAGGGATTTAAAGTTACTAGCTCAGGCTTAGGCATCCTTCTCTTAGACATCCAAACTGAAGCCAGTAAAGAACCCTGTTCTTTGTGACCTTGTTAGGATTTTTTTTTTATGTTGCCCTTCTAACACTTGCATTTTTCTTGCCATGTGTCAGCAAGGAACCAAAGATGTAAATAAAAAGGCTGGATTATATCTGAAGTTGGTGCATCTTGCATGGTAGGAGAGATTAGACTATACTCCTTTTTCGTTTTGAGGCACATGTAAGAGTTTGATTTCCTGTCAGACTCTTTTTCAGATGAATATTTTATCCGAACAAACTGAATTATATTAGAATGACATCCTAGGGCGAGAAGTTCCAGGAGTATTATGCTGTGCCGGCACTCTAACATACCTGTAATTGTATGTCTTAGCCTAAGGATATATCCATGGGCTTTTCAGGCAGCTGTGCTGAGCTCTGCCCACACTGTGCTGGAGGCTGGAGGCTGCATTTCTGCACTTAGCATGGCACTCAGTCCCAGCTCATACCCAGGCAGAGGTCAGGCTCGTGGCCACTTTGCAACACCACACAGGCATGCACTGAAGCCAGCTTTGTCCTGCTGAAAGAAAAAATCTTGTGGCCACCTGGTGCAGTCCTGCTCATGCCAACGTTGCCTGAACTCACTCCCTACAAAGACATAGGGTTGTGTTGCTTGCTAGGCTGTACCTGGGGGCTGGCTGGAGAAGGATGGTTGAAATGACCCAAAACTGCACCAAGTAGAGCCCCACCTGTCAAAAGTACTGCATCCTGCACTTATTTTATTTACTAAACTGAGTATAGGAGAGGGTACTTCTGTTTGGCCACACAGGGAACATCTTCAGGAGGGAGGACATTATTCTGCAAATTTTGGCCATGAGCAGGTCCAAAGAAGGGCAACATGGCTTATGAAGGGCTTGGAAAACTGGGGCTGTTTAGTCTGGGGAAGAGGAGGCTGAGGGGAGACCTTATTGCTCTCTTCAAATACTTGAAAGGTGATTGTAGTGAGAGTGGGGTTAGTCTCTTCTCACTGGTGACAGGTGACAGGACGAGGGGAAATGGCCTCAAGTTGCGCCAGGGGTGGTTTAGGTTGGATATCAGGAAAAAACTTCCTTACAGAAAGGGTTGTTAAGCACTGGAATAGGCTCCCCAGGGAGGTGTTTGAGAAACCATCCCTGGATGGATTTAAAAACTGTTTGGATGTGGTGCAAGGGACATCATTTAGCGGAGGGTTGTTAGAGTTAGGGTAGTATGGTTAGGTTGTGATTGGACTTGATGATCTTTAAGGTCTTCTCCAACCTGAGCAATTCTATGATTCTCTGATTCTCTGATTCTATGACAGAATGTTCTTCCTTCCACCAGAGTTTGTGCCATGAAATATGTTACTGAGAAAATACATGTTTCAGTGTGACAGGCCTTCACTTGATTTAAAATGTTGTTATGAGAGGCTTGTGGTGCTTGCTGCCAGCTGAAGATCTGTGCCCTGAGATATCACAGAATCATAGCTTCATCAAGGTTGGAAAAGACCACTAAAGTCATCCATATCAAGGAATGAGGCAAAGCAGTGCTACTAGAAAAATGTGGAAAAGTAACAGGTCATAGAAATCACAGAATCATAGAATCATCAGAATCACAGAATCATAGAATCAGAGTTCCTTCCTTCCTTCCTTCCTTCCTTCCTTCCTTCCTTCCTTCCTTCCTTCCTTCCTTCCTTCCTTCCTTCCTTCCCTTCCTTCCTTTCCTTCCTTCCTTCCTTCCTTCCTTTTTGGAAGTGAGAAGAAGCAGGAATTAACAGTGTAAAATCTTAATGAGTAGCTTGTGCTGAGCAGTGCGATTCTCCTCAGTTACTCTTCCCATCTTGAATGTTTACCAGCCAATCAGAACCTTCCTTAAAACCAAGAGATTTATAATGAAAAGTCAGCCCTAATTGAATTTCTTCATTAGGAACACCATCAAACAGATACAGAACACCTTACAGCACCTTGTTTAAATTAGATTCATTTTTCTGATTAATTATTAAAAGGAAAGTTTAAAAAATCATAAAATCTTAAGTGCTATTAAAAATTGATTAGGAATGCATTCTTTCATTGACCCAGTTTGTATTTTTTTTTAAATTTTTTTTCCATCAAAGCTAATACGTTTGAGTAGCTGCCTCAGACAGAAGTTTGTAATCATTTGGTCATCAGTCAATTAATCACAGCTTCATAAATATTGATCTCAGATTACATTTATTTTTCATTCTTGAAAGATAGTTTTTTTATTAATTTAGGCTCACTCACATACATTGTGGTTTACACTGAAATTATTTTTAAAAGTTCAATTAAAATTTAATTTGAGCAGCTCGCTAACAATGCAGTCACTGCACATTGTGCCACCTCTCGGCAGGTTTGTCACCTCGTGCTGAAGGGTCCCAAGTACCCACAGTGCGTCTGAGCAGGGCCTGCTGGTTGGTATCCTTCACCTATAGAAGCCTCTGTAGTTGGAAGTTGTTAACCACTGCCATCTTAGGGAAAAGGAGTGATTTGAATGTAATTGTGAATTTGTTTCAAGAGAAGAAAGGAGAGCTCTGTGGTTTCCCATCCTGCCTTCAGTGGCTGTGTTCCGGATTCCTGTTAGTCCATCATAGAAAATCGTGCCTTCCTCATGGCCATCCAGCATGGTGTCAGCTCTTTGGCCTTGCCCAAGCTGCAGACGAGCCTCTTGAGTAGCTGTGCTTGTGCGTGCTTGTATCAAATGTGCCCCGGTCCTGCTGTAGTGGCTGTCATGGAGGTAATATAGAGGCATTGACCCATTCTAGGATGGTGAAGGTACCTGGAAGTGCTCTTGCAGTGTCCACTCTTGGGCCTGGCTGAGAACTGAATACTTGATTTTGAAGGAGTTGCAGTTATAAAGAGAAAATCTAAGGATTTTTAAGAAGAAATGTTGTGAGGAAGGGTCTGGACTCTTTTTTTCCCAGCACCTGAAGCGGACACAGTCCTTCTTGTAGCACGCTCCCCGTAGCTGAAGCACTCACTACTAAAATAGAAACATACAATCTGTGTTTGTCAACATTCCGGGTCTGGTTACAGCTAATAATCTCTGTCAATTAAATTTTCTGTTTCTTTTGGTTTGTACTTACTGTTTAAGCTTAAGAAACACTAACAGATAAGGACATGCAGGGACTCCCCAGGGCAGTGGTTATGGTACCAAGATTGTCAGAGTTTCAAGGAGCACTTGGACAATGCTCCCAGGCATAGGGTTTGTAATTCAGGTGGTTCTGAATGGAGCCAGGAGTTGGATTCGGTGATCCTTCTGAGTCCCTTCCAACATGGAGTGTTCTATGATTCTGTGATTTTGCTAAAGAGCGACCTGAGGTATTCACTGAGGAAAATGAATCCTTTTCCTCCATGCTTTGAGTTTTACTTTGCATGCATTGCTTCACATTGAGAATGACCAATTTTTCCAGGCCAGGAACATCTGAATGGCAGACTTGCTATAGCTTCTGCAGCATGTTGGAGTCCTCTGTTTTATTCTGTGATAAGAAGTGTTTTGAGATTGGTCACTATTTCCTAAAATCTCCCTTGGGTGAGGACTTTGGAGTGATTTTGTCATGTAGCAACCATATGTTTTACATTTCTAAAAAGGCATAGCCTTGTCTTCAATATCTGCAGTCAAAACCAGTCACCTACTGTCATCATTCCAAAACTATGGTTATCCTGGGACTGCTCTTCTGGAAAGCTTCAAATAATGGTCAACAGTATCCTCAGCATCAGTACCAAGTGGAGTCTTGTGGACCCCTGTTAGCAATCCATATTTTTGCTTACATTGGTACATGTAATATGGAGAATGGATCATTTTTGTGGCTGCTCATGTATCTAAGAGTGAAAAAAACACAGTTCCAGGTCCTTGGATCCAAATTACTTTTCAGAATTGTATTCCCCAGTCAAAATACTCTATTCATTTACCACATATTCTGCTGAAAGGTAATACAGCATGCTCATATATGTTTGGCATATCCACAGTACTAATTTTTCCCATTAAAAAATGGAATCAGACTACAGCAAATTCTTAGACCATGTCCTTTAAATCTCAGTTGTACATAGGGCTTTTGTATCCTTTCAGGCTTGTGTCAGAGATAATGCATAGAGAGCATCCAAATAATGCATTTGTTTATAAATTGCTGCGGCTAGTTATACATAAGATTTGTAAATAATATCTTATAAATGAGAGCTGTTTGCCACCTCTTTTCTCCTCATCTATTTGCTGCAAAATCAAACTCATTTTTAGCTTTCTCTGTCTGTGAAACTTTGGACATAAGTTGTTTGTTTTGCACTGTGGCAAATCAAGAAGTATTTGTATGTAATTGCCTGGTATGGGGACAGTAATGGCCAGAAGAAGAGTGCAGGCAGCAGGGGATGCATTGAGTTACTCCAGTTATAGCCTTAAAAAGATACAGATCCCTACCTGTTCTCTGTGTATTGCACAATCAGAATCAGATTCCAAGTCCAATTGCAGTTGATCTCTTCAAATAAGAGGGGTGATAAGGAAATCTAGTAAATATTCTCTGAGCATTTCTTTACAATAGAATGGCAGTATGAACCAGCTGTCTCTTTATCCTGTTTTGACAGATGTTAGTGTGGATGTGAGCAGTGTGTTACGTTCTGTACAAAGCTCAGCAACCCTGGACAATCTTTCCTGGCAGAAAAGAAGAGGAAAAGATACAAAGCAATAGAGATGACTGTAACAATGCCCCAGCTCTTCCTGGCTTTTTGCTGCAACACCTGCAAAATGGCCGAATTGGAGTTTTTGTGCTGAAGTATTGTGTCACTAACTCACTGCTCAACAACTTCAGCACTTCTGAGAATGAATCCTGTAGCTGAATGTGAGCTACTAGTTTACAGAAATACTACTTTTTTTTTTTTTAAATATTTTCATATCTCCCTAAATACCCAGAGTTCTTTTAATCCAAAATAAACAAAGATGCGTTTTTCATGAAGATAATTTTAACTTTGTAATATATGTAAGATAAAAATATCATCTTTCCTGCTAGTATATGCAGTTGATATTTCTGTCTCTCTAAAGTTGATTTAATAAGTTTAGCTGATCATTGAAAGGCTTTTAAATGGATTCCATAGAATCATAGTATTGTAGAATGGTTTGGGTTGGAAAGGACCTTTAGGATCATCTAATTCCAACCCCCTGCTATAGACAGGGATACCTCCCACTAGACCAGTTTGCTCAAAGCCCCATCCAGCCTGCACATACCTTTTTCTTGTAAAAAGTGTTGTTTTGTATTTTGTTGATATGTGTATTTACCCTTGGCTCAGAGTCAGAGACCTATAAAGTATGTTGGTAACCAAGGCATTGTATATGTGTCTTTGCAGGACCAAACATTTGTCAGAGGTCATGAAAGAGGCTACGGACCCAAATCAGTTGTAGGTCTTTCTTGGTTGACTTACTTCTGAAATCTGCAGTCCCAGTTTCTCTATCTTTTAATTGCAGTAGAGCAATATATTCAAGTAATATTTCTTGTTATCTGTTACAGTAATGTTGCCAGATTAAAACAGAAACATCCCTCTCCGTTTTCAATAGTATGTTATAGCTTGTTGGACACAACTTCAGAGACTTCAGAGTGTTCCGAGGACACCAAAGCTCAGGTAAACATAGACTTCATCTCTGAGGCTGGTTTCAGGAAAAACACAGCTAAGAAATAGACTGCTACACAGATCTTAAATAGACAAGAGAGAAAGGGAGGGAAGGATATAACATATATCCAAGAACTGCTGGAGTTTTATAAGCATTGTGTTATTGTTTTTTAAATCTATCCAGGGAGGATATGTTAGGAAATAAGTGGAAAAATGGAAAAGCAAAGATTGAAGCAATTGGAGAAAACAGCCAATAAGTGAAGGGAAGAGAGGGTCCACTGTGAGTACTGCAGAGGTATTCAGACAATGTTATCCGTATCTGTCAGTTCCCACTTGAACAGTGGCTGCAGCTGTTCTGTGAGCGTTACTCCTTGGCTGGCTCATTCCTGCAGCTCCCTTGCCCCTCCATGCTCATGTGAGTGAAGAAGATGGAACCTGCACGAATCCTGGTGTCCACAAAAAGAGCATCTCCCATAAACATCTGCTCTTTAAGGAACACATAAAGAGCCCTTTGTGAAGAATGTGCAGCTTTCATCTTGGGTATCTGAAAAGTGAGGGAGAGTTATTTTTTGTAGGCTCCTCTTCACCCAGTCAAAAAACATAGACACTGACATAAAAGCAAATGTCACCAAACACATCTGAGAGTAACTGCAGAGAAACAGAGCTTTTTGGAATATGATACATCATATTTGAAGATAAACATCCTAAATAGATTAAGTGAATTATATTTTAAAAGTGCCTAGTTTTTCTCCATTGACTATAAAGGGACCCTAGGGTGAGTAGACTAGACATTGTAAATATGTCTTAAGACAACTGCAGCAAATCCCATTCTTAGTATCAGGAAGCTGGAATGAAGAGACATCTGTGTTTCAATTCAATATGATCAATGAAAAAAAGGGAACTGAGAAATAACAGTCTGGATTTTAGTGACTTTTTTGTAATAACATCCTAAGTTCATTGGAGTTTAGATCCAGCTCCTTATCAACTGGAGGGAGATGAAGCCAAACACGCCTGAAGGCTGTGCTGCCATTCAGTGAGACCTGGACAGGCCGAGAGCTGGGCAGTAAGAAACCACATGAGGTTTAACAAAAGCAAGTGTAGAGTCTTGCACCTAGGGAGGAATAATTGCATGCACCGATACAGGTTGGGGGATGACATGCTGGAGAGGAGCTCTGCAGAGAGGGACCTGGGTGTCCTGGTGGACAACAGGTTGGCCATGAGCCAGCAGTGTGCCCTTGTGGCCAAAAAGGCCAATGGCATTCTGGGGTACATTAAAAAGAGTGTGGCCAGCAGGTCGAGGGAGGTGATTCTCCCCCTCTACTCTGCCCTGGTAAGGCCTCATCTGGGGTACTGTGTCCAGTTCTGGGCTCTCCACTACAAAAAAGACAGGGATCTCTTGGAAAGAGTCCAGCGGAGGGCCACAAAGATGGTGAAGGGCCTGGAGCATCTCCCCTATGAAGAAAGGCTAAGTGAACTGGGTCTGTTTAGCCTTGAGAAAAGAAGACTGAGAGGGGACCTGATCCAGGTCTATATATATCTAAGGTGTGGGGGGCAAAGTGGCGAGGCCAGTCTCTTTTCAGCAGTGTGTGGAGACAGGACAAGGGGAAATGGCCAGAAACTGGAGCATAGGAAGTTCCGCACTAATGTGCGCAAGAACTTCTTTACGGTGAGGGTGATTGAGCACTGGAACAGGCTGCCCAGGGAGGTTGTGGAGTCTCCTTCTCTGGAGATATTCAAGACCTGCCTAGATGCCCACCTGTGCGACCTGGTGTAGGGAACCTGCTTTGGCAGGGGGGTTGGACTCGATGATCTCTGGAGGTCCCTTCCAACCCCTACGATTCTGTGATTCTGTGCTTATAACTCTGCTTCCCCTGAATACAGCCAGCCTTGCTTACTGGTTAATTTGTAAATTTTACAAAAAAGAAAAAAAAATCATTCTGCTAGGTATACTGCACTGACAGCTTTCTTTGTAAGCTTCACTTGCTACAAAACTTCCTTTGCAAAGTGTCACGCTATGACAATAAAAAAATGCTTTTTCAGAAGTTTCTTATAAATATTTCATTTACGTTTTTTTTTTTCCTTTTCTTAAGTATTTTTTCCCCATTCAGGAAGAGATATGATGACTTAGAAGTGGATAGTAAAGGCAGCTGATGAATACATGTATTTGTTGGCAGTGCTCTTAAGAAGGTTGGAATGGTGCATCATCTATGCTGAAATGTATGGGTAATTCATTCATGAAGTGCGATCAGCAAAATCAAGGACTATTTATGTCTGGTCTTTGCTTTGATTTGCTTGTTAAAGCTCATTGTAGAGAATCAAGTAAAAACTTTGATCTTAACAGTATTCTCCTAAAAAGCCCCCGCACTTCTCTGGCACTGAAGCCCAAGTAGCTCAGGGGAGGCAGCGTGCAGTGCCTGTGCCCAGAGGCCTCTGTTCAAGCACTCCTGCTGACTTCAGTGGGAATTTTGCCCGAGTACAAAGAGATGAACAGGAACCTAGAGTAGGAGCAGAGGCCACACTGCACCTTCTCCTGGAAATGCAGTTTATAAGGGCCATGATTTTTCTGTTGTTTTGCTTTTAGCTGTAATAGGCTATGAGTATTTTAGATTCAAGTTGGATGCCTTTAAACTAGAAGAACTCTACTCACACCAATAACTTAATAACACATCTAAATGTCTTTTAAAGACTTCAATTTACCTATGAAGACCAAATAGACTATCTGTTAATTTGACCGAATATCCATGTTCCCTGAACTTAGGGCTATAAAAATTGTTCATCTGCTCAGTCATAGGCCATTTAATTTTGGATGCATCATTGCCAGTTGGTTACAGCAATTAGTATTCTCTGCATTGTGGCAGCTTCCCTGAAGCTATGCTAAGTAGGGTTACCCTTCTTTATGGAAACATAACTAGCCTCATGCAAATGGGCCTGACCACCCATCTCAGAGATAGAAGCCTTAGCTACAGCTTCTTGGCTCAGGGTGCCCTATATGCCCACCTGCAGATCTTATTTACTGGTTATTAATGACATGAAGTGTAGGCAGCTGTGAAAGGCACAGCATGGCAGCTGAAAACCTCTGCTCCAAACTATTCACTCAGCCTTGTCATTTCTTTGAGTGACACCTAATTTTTTAAATTATATTACTGTTATTTTAAATATTTCTTCATATTGTCTTTTAATTAAGTTTTCAGATAAAGTCAATTCTTTGGATACAAATTGTGTTTATGTACATATATAATTCTGTAAGCTGAGGTGCTACATTTGTTAATGCAGTTACTTGCTACTTAAAACACAGGGGGTTTCAAATGAAAACATTTTGATCAGTCCTATTGTGAGCATATGCTGCAAATATTTTGGTTGGATATGTTCTTCCATACCTCCTAATGCCTAAAGTAGTATTTTACTGTATTTCTAATAAAAACTCTAACTGCTAGTGCTGGAATTGTTCCTTTGTAAAGGCTAGAATAAACAGTACAATAGCTGAAACCATAAATAAATTAAAGAGAGGCCAAAATTTTTTTTTGCCGGTTGTTCTGCAGACTGTGCACATTTCACTGCTCCGTGGTGAATATCTGTGCTTCCTTTTCGTTTCCTGGGAAACAAGTGAGTGGTTTTATGCACTGCAAGACATACACTAAGAATAATTCTTCCCATTTAATCCACTCTGATTTTTACTTCTTAATATACTGGAAGGTAACTAATATTTAATACCATGAAATGTATCTGTGCATGTTTAATGATTCAATTAATCAGAGAGAAACCTTCTTTATAATTAAATATAGATAGGCTACAGTCTTTTCTTCTCATTGACTGATGCTACTGAGAATAAGGGATAAGAATAATTTTATACTATTATTCTGTTTGCCTTTTATTAGAAGTCTGAACTGTTTAGGTGAGTAAAATGAACCATAAAAGTACATTTTTTCTTAAGAGTTATGCACTCTGCAATTTCTGCATTCCATAAAAGACCAACCATTTGAATTTAGATACCAATCCTGTGAAGACTTGCACATGTGTTTAAGCACAAGAATAAGTAAGTTCAACTAATGCTAATGTGAGTACTTACTTACATTAAGTTTGAAGCAAGTGCTTCAGCCTTTGTAGGGATGGCTTTTACCGTTTGGAGCTTTCTGGAACAGGCCCCATATGAGCTTGGAAGAGACCTTATATATTTGCTCTGTAAGACCCAATTTGACTGTGACTTGCTGCCTTAACTTGTTTCTTTACAGTAAGTAGCAATTTTATTAAGCTGAGCTTGGACTTCTGTTAACCTGATTATTTAAATAAAGGTTACAAACCATCACTGCAACGTGTTTTTATTTTTATATGGCTCCATACCAAATTCTTTAACTGTAGGATACAAGAAAGTCAGCTATCTTCAATGCTGTATGCAGATGGAGTGCATATATTGGCAAGTTAATAAAATAAAGTAATGATGTACATGGAGGCAGATTTAAATATGGAAATAGAGACTTCCTTCTTCTTGACTCTGTATAAATTGTTGAATATATTTGTTTAATGATTTATACAGAGCCTCCAGCAAAAGCAGCTAGGTGATGTTTACAGAAGTTAAAACATAAATTACATGTACAGCATTCAATGGGGTTCATTACGTGACCACTTCTGCCACCAAGGGTATTATGTGAAAACAGACATGTTGTGAGACCATACCTATCCGTTGAAATGCCTTTCCATTTACCTGTGTGCTTACCTACATACCAGCAGATGCAGATACCACGATACGCCATTGTACAAGCAATAGTGTTACACTGTAAATGATAAGTTATTTCTAATTTAAATAGTTTAGTGTATGTGCTTTTACGATTGTGTGAACAGAGCTCAGTATACCTGGAGTACTTGGAAATTAATGCTTTCCGCTTGCTATTTCAACAGAAAATACAGTGTTTTGTATATTAGATCCATATAGGCTGATGGATTGAGATAGCTATCCCAAGTTTGATTGATTTACCTTTCAACTGAAGAAAGAAGAAAAACATTCATTTTCAAGTTTTCCACTGCTCACATTTCATATGGTTGTATTTTTTCACATTTGCTGTTTATCTGAAAATGCTCCCCTTGTGAATCCACCTTGGATAGCTCTTCTTCCAGGTATATATATCTTTACATTATTGTAAAGTGTGCTACCTTATAACACTGCAGGGTGAGAAACATGAGAAATATTCCTTTTGAAAGCCAAGGATCTCCTTTAGGCACAAAATACTCATTTTTAGTATCAGTGGGTAGGGAAATGACATTTAAAAATAATCTTTTTAATGTACAAAAAAGTTCTCTCAATTAATAATTTTTGCACATAAATTATGGGAATTTGCATTTGTGGGTAGAACTCCGATTTTGGTGAAGACTTTTTTTTTAAAGGCAAATTAAACAAATATTCCTAAATGTCAAGCTAATACTTCCATATATGTGATATCATGTATACAAATATCTTGCATTCCTAAGTGTGAAGAGTTGTGAAAAGAACCTTATAATTTGGCAAAGAATCATATCATAGAATCATTGAATGGCCTGGGTTGAAAAGGACCACAATGATCATCTAGTTTCAATCCCCCTGCTATGTGCAGGGTCGCCAACCACCAGACCAGGCTGCCCAGAGCCACATCCAGCTGGCCTTGAATGCCTCCAGCGATGGGGCATCCACAACCTTTCAGGGCAACCTGTTCCAGTGTGTCACCACCCTCTGTGTGAAAAACTTCCTCCTAATATCTAACCTAAACCTCCCCTGTCTTAGTTTAAAACCATTCCCCCTTGTCCTATCACTATCCACCCATGTAAACAGTTGTTATGAATGAAGTTTTCTAAAAAAACTAACAACCCAACACCCCAAGACTGGAAAATCACTCTTGGGAAGGCTTTAAGGGGAATTCTAGAGACTCCTCTTTAGATATCCCTTAGGGTAATAATACATCAGGGAAAATGGAACAAAACAGTAATAGTAGTATCTAAATATTTTGCTATGCTCCTATAGAATATATATGATTTTTATATGTGATATTATGGTATAATAAAAAGAAGGCTTATTGTAACTTAAAAATAGCATTAGCATTCTTTTGTAGCAGCTAAGAGATAAATGATTTGGAAATGATGAATACTTGGTGAAGTACAACTGAAGTGAAATGTTCTTTCAAAGCTTTCTTAACCAGGTCCTGTGTCAGTTATATGAAAAGGAAACTGTTTGAAAGGGATTGTTCAAAAGGTATTGATTTTGGTGGTGACCAATCAGCAGACAGTTTTGATTATTGTCCTGTATGAATTAATGTGAGCTATGGATTATATATCAAATTGTGGCCTGACTAGGAATCTGTATTTGTAGTGAAAACACTGTTTGATAGAATCATGGCTTGGGCATAAAATCATATCTATCATAAATGTTGAATGACAGCTTCTCTTGAAGTCACCCTTCAGGATGAACAGTACGAAGACTGTTTAGGCGCTACGACATTTACAGAACTTTTTTTGTTAGACATCTTGCTTGAACAAGCACATGGAAATGCTTAATATACAAGTGGTGCTATTTTTGCCAGCGTTTGCTTTGAAGCAAATCCTCAGCTAAAGAGATCAAAACTGTAAGGACAAAAGACTGCTTATTTCTCTCGACAACTTTGAGCAAACCCAACAAACCCTCAAGCTAACTCAGATAATCTACTAATTCAAAATAACGTCTTTAGGGATGTGTGGGGTAATTATTGCAAACATAGTGTCTAATTTCTGGATACTGTAAATGTAAATAAACTTCACTGATACTGTGCTGCACAACTTACTTGGAAATTATGCCCTAGATGACTAATTGAACAGCAGAAAAAATAACATAGTTAAAAGTTACAAATCACTTTGAAAATGTTGGCTTAGCCAAGCTGGACTTCTGTCAGATGTTCAGAGAAGAAACCAATTAGCTTGGTTATTCACACTTCAAGAAAGTCTGTTTACTCACATGGGTGTGATCTCTCATGCATATATGCAGAGCTAGTTTTTTGCTGAATTTTCTTTGGCCAATATTTCTCAGAAACTATCTTACTGTAAGCATTTCAGGAATTTTCTAGATGTACTTAGGATCTAGACCTAAGCATTATTTTCAAATAAAATTAACATTCTACCTCTGTTTAGTTTTGTTTCATTTTTTAAAAAATGGAAAACTGTGTCTTTTTTCACTACTTTATTTCAGTTTATAGTCTTTCTATAAAATAGCAATCCGAGAAAGCTAGTTTTCTATTCAGTTGGAAACTTTTGGATTAAACTATTGTTTGTAAATATAGATTCATTCCATGAATGAATTTCAAAGGATTTATTTCAAAGAATTTTCTCTGGCAGCATAGGTCAATCTGGTACATGGCATTTGGCATTGAATCCTGATGGAAGCCAGTCCATCATGTTTACTCAAATGTGTAGATTTGAATCAGTCGACCTCATTGAATTCATATGAATGTTGGTTTTAAGGATCAGGTCCAAAGCTTGTAATAGTTGTGATACATTTTACTTCTCGGTAACTTTTACTTTGCCTTGGCAGATTTCTTTCAGCAATCAACCCAACTTGGTCTTTTTTTTTCTGTTTCTTTCTATGAGTCTTCATTTTTTTTCTGCACAGAATCATCTTCACTTCCATTTTTTTGCCCTTTTATGCACCGATACCGTCATGCATCTTTTACCTCNATAGTGAACAAATATGCTTTTAGGTTTGTAAATGGACGTCAAGGAAAGAGACTGAGAAGGAAAATGACCTGCCCTGACATTGCCCCCTTCACTTCCATCATTTTTTTTCTGCACAGAATCATCTTCACTTCCATTTTTTTGCCCTTTTATGCACCGATACCGTCATGCATCTTTTACCTCTTTTTTTTTTTTTTTTTTTTAAATAAGAAATAAAGAAGGTTGACAGGGCAAAACTGGGGACACTAATAGCAGTCTTCAGAATTTGAAGGATACAATTAACCAAGTGGGAAATAATGGAAGAGTTGGGATGGTAGATCGTTGGTAGATCGTTGAAGTTAATTCAGTGCACTGGCAGAAATAGAGATCTAACAACAGGTTACTCTGACTGTGAGATTTGTTGGACAATGGAACAAACCCTGAAAGAATCCTAGTTAAGCTTCTTTTTAATCTAGACTGAGCTAAGCACTAAAATATGCTAAAAATAGGAAATGCAGGAAGATGAAAGAGGTGATCTGACAAATCTCACTTGCATCTCTACTCAGTGTAAGGTACTCTTTATATGCTAATGCAGCATGTGGTGTAGACTGTACTGAATAAATAATGCAGTCACATTGTGAGGGTTTTGTTGTTGCTGTTGTATCTAGGTTCTCAAAATGCTTTACACTGAGCTAGTGTGATCACTGATACACAACCATGGCATCAGTCTCAGAGCAACACAACTTTAATTTTTATTAATTTATCTGTTTAGATTTATTGTCCTAATATATTATTTCTTACTCTGAAGAGCGGATAAACAAATGCACGGAACTCAAATCAATTAGAAAAGTAGTGAATTTCTACTTATTTAATTATTTTTAAATAACAAACTGGTCTTTAAGGAAAGTAGGTACTCCACGACACCCTTTTTCAATGAAGGTTATGAACATGTGGATAACAAATCAAGAATGACCACAAGAATTTTCCTCGGCTATTAGAATGCATACCTTCCTGTTTGACATTAACAGCAACATTGTTAATTACCCATGCCCAAATATATTTCCCAGGAAAAAAAGACTGAAAAAGCTAACGATTCTTCTCACAAGTCCTGGAGGTCAACAGAGGGGATGGTGCTCAGGGAGAGTGAGAGAATGGAGAAGGAGTGAAGGGACAGCTACAGTGGGAAGCTTCCCTCGCTTGATGTTTCTAGTCCAGAATTATCCTTTCTAAACAAAAATTGTGGAGAGGTGTAGAGAATATGATAAGTTAGATGAAAGTCAGTCACACATGGGACTAAATGCTCCCTCAGCAGCATTATTTCTTCAACTCAGTGTGTACAGGAATTCTTATCCCCTGATCATGCAGACTGGGGAGTAGTTTGGATCCAACCACATCCTGCTCATACAGCAGCTTGGGTTTCCTTAAATTGAACTCAGAGTAATAATAGCAGCATAAAAAATTATGAGACTGCTGCAGTGGCCTACTGCTCCCAGTGTGTAGCTGAGATACAGCTAGAACATGTCCCTGGACCTTAATAATGGGCAGTGCTCTTAGTAGGCCTGATTTCTTGCTGTAAGCTCTGGCTTAAACAATGTTAGGCAAACAACCTGAGTGTGCTTTTTTTCTGTGACACCAGCTCCCTTATGTTACTTGCACACTGCTTCGTAAGGGCTTCTAAAGCATGGAAATTGAAAACCACGCAGTGCTTACACTTTCACATGTAGTTCATGAATCCCAGTGGCTCTGTTTCAGATCTGGCATTTTCCCAGTAGCAGAATTACATAAATGTTCAGAACTTGATGCTGAGATGCTTCAGCTGTTAAGCCTAAGTTTTGAATTTTGGACTTCTTGATAAATGAGCTTTGTATTACGCATTTTAAATTCTGCCCAAATTGTCCCATGTTTGCTCAAGTCTTTCTCTGGATGTGACTTTCTGTATATGCAAAAGCCACAGTCCCTTTGCATTTGCTCCACCATGTTATGCTTCTTGTTCGCTGCATCACTGTTGCATCTACCAAAACCACAGTCCTGGTTTGAATTTGAATTCATGGCTTCAGTAAACTCAGAATTTCAGGTCCGTCTTCTGAGCTTTCTGAGAAATTAAAATGACTTGCTTAGGAGCAACCACTACTTTAGTTGTATCTTTCAAGCAAAGAAGCAAGTATTTTTATTTAAGACAGCTCTGATAATCTTTCTTGTTTTTAGAGTTGGTAACATGAGTTGCATTCTTACATTTATTCTTTGGTCAGACTTATATTTTTATTTCTGTGCAATGTTACTAGTTTTTGCCTTCCAATGAATGACATTTCCATCTCTAGCTTCTTCTCTCCCTTTCTCCCTACAGAAGTAAATTAGTCTTGTCCCCAAGAGCTTTCTGAGACAGAGGTAATCTTCTGGTGTGTTTTGAAGTTACATTCTTGTATCTGATAGAAAGCTTTAGTTATGACAGCAAAACAAATAGTGAACAAATATGCTTTTAGGTTTGTAAATGGACGTCAAGGAAAGAGACTGAGAAGGAAAATGACCTGCCCTGACATTGCCCCCTTCACTTCCATTGGGAGCTAGGGAGCCAGAGGGGAGAGAGTCTGGGTAGAAGAACGAAGAGCTGAGCTTTTGTAAAGACTTGTATTTGTGTTAGCAGCTTGCTAAGGAGAACTGATGCCTGTATATTAATCTGAATTACCACAGTCAGTTTTACTTTTGCAAACAACTCAGTCACAGTATCACTGTCTACTTCTTGAACAGGAGATGAATTGAGCCCAGAATGGGGACAGCACTAGAAAACCTAGAGAAGGAGAGAATAAAATTAACCGATATTAGACAGTTCAGAGAAAGAAAAGACTCTGAGACCTGACACAACTTTCTTCTCCTGTGATTATTAACATCATAATCAGTACTCCCAGTTTTCTTCTTTTTCTGAACATCTTCTGAGTGGCTCTGTTATGTCATTTTTTTCCTAGCAAACTATATGTATTTTCTTCTTTGTTGAGGGGGTTTCTTTTAAGCTCCAATCAGTAAATTAGTAACTTTAAATTAATATCCTTATTTTTAAGCATGTTTTTTAATTATGAAAGCCCATCCCATCGCTCACCATGCTTCATAACACTCTTAAAACCCTCTAATTCAACCATTTATAAGCATTTTTCCTAGCAATGCTAACTACCAAAACTCTTGTTCACACACATTACTGAATCGAAGTTCATTAAAATCCAGTATTCTACTGAGTTTGAATCAGCCTTTCAGTAAAATTAAGTCTTCTAGTTTCTACTCCTCCCTCTTTTTTTTTTTTTTTCCTTCCATGTCCTGAACAGAGGTACAAAATACCACGTGACAAGGGGTCCATCTGGTTTATGCTGTAGTCAGTATTTCAGATACTTGTCAACAGTTTGTCAACAAATTGTTGCACTCAACAGAGAAGAAGACTACTTATTTCCACTTTCAGAAAAACTTGTTTTCATTCTGTTCTTCTGTTTCGGACAAGTGCTCTTGTCCAGGTAGACAAGAGCACTTGTCCAAAGGTACAACAGGTAGACATCCATTGTGTTTCTTCAGTGCAAGGTCTGTGGTAGCTGCTGTGGCATGCCCAGTCCCAGCTGGTTCTCTTAATCACAGGCTGAGAAAATCTTGGTTGTACACATACACATTTTGCTTTGCTTTTGCTTTTGTCAGTACTGTGCTGACTGCCAACCTCCTCTTGCATGGGTGAGCCAGCTTCTCAGCAGCATCTGCAGTTGGAATTGCTTGGACTGGTTGCAAATATTTTCTGCTGACGTGAGCCAGGGGAGTTTGTAAAGCACAGAAAAGTACTTGCAAACTGAGAACATAACACAGGTGGTTGGGATTTTGCAGAGATTGGGAGCTGGATTTTTAAAGCCACTTGGCACATCTCAGTACCTGCCTAGAGAGATCTTCCAAAGTGACATGAAGTAACAGAAATATGCCATTCATTTTACCTAAGTTTGGCTGTCTGATCAGCTAGCTAACTAGGCTGTCTCTGAAGAGAGACAAGAACTTCCAGATTTCATCCCATGCAAAGATAGGTGCATGAGATAAAGTGGGTTGGGATTCATTTCATTGTATGAAGAAAGACAAAATTAATTTGAGAAACTCCTGCTTGTATTCCTACCATCAAGACAAAAACATGGAATCGTGTAATTCGGAGATGATGGGAGGGCTATAGTTGTCAAAACACATTTTTCTGCTAGATGGTGGTTGACTTTTTTCCTAATGGAATTTGACCCTGGCCTCCTGTCCTACTCATGTTGATTATCAGCCAGATGCTTACTGCCATGCCTACTATCTATGAGTAGACCTAGTTGAAGAAAAATGCAAATCCAGGTAAGTAAAAAATGTATGTTCTTCTTTGGTTAAATTGATAAAATTGTCTCAGATGAAAACCAAAAATGCTGTTTTGAGCTAGCATATGTTCTTCTTACATTTTCTGAAAAAAATATTTAATTTTTTATGTCACAGTGACATTTTATATCAAACTTTATTTATTTCCAAGTGGTTCAACCAGGAAATAAAGTATGAATGTTTCCCAAAGTTCTGTAACACATTTATAGAGTACTTTTTCTAAACTACTTACAGTTGCTTTGTGTAATGGTAACTGTTTTATGTTCTTACGGTGATCTCACTAATCTGAAAAAAATCCATTAAATTAATTTCATATGCAAGCAATATGTGTTCATGCTGCATCTGTATTGGTAAATAGCACTGGAAATCTTTCTAACCATGATTTTGACCCATGCTTTCCCAAACTGTTCCTGGGGATGATCTAGGTCGAAGAGTTTATGAGGCCACTCTTGGTTCCCAATAAGCAGCTAAGGTCCCCTCTTGCAGAGATTAGTAGAGTTTGGGTTTAATTGTTCTCATCTGGACTGTTTAGTGGATGCTCTGTCTCTGGAGACATTCAGGCTGGATGGTGCTCTGAGCAACTTGCTGTAGCTGTCCCTGTTCATCGCAGGGGAGTTGGACTGGATGACCTTAAAAGATCCTTTTCAACTCAAATGATTCTCATTCTGTGAGAAACCATGGCCTAAGGAATGCTGAATTTACTGACGGAGCTGTGGCTTCAGAAGTGTTAAGCAGTTAATACAAACCACGTTAACAAGTCACAAGGGTTTTCACAATTAAGAAGACGGAGAAGGAACGCCACCTCAAACTTCTATTCATTCTAACAAGAACATAGATGAACCTGATAGCAAGGTTATATATTTGTGTGACAGTATCTGGGCTTCCTACTCATCCCATGGTTAAGAAACAGATCTGATTTATTCATTTTTGTCCACCATGAATTGCAAATAGGCAGTTTAGACACCTATATCCAAAGCTGCGTTACGTGAAATCTTCTCCTAAGAGTAGTGCCTTGGACTCCAAAAGCCATGTCTTTTTGGAGAGTCACGTTCTTCAGCTCAAGTAATTTTGAGAGGGGACATTGTTAAAGTCTGTATAAATAGTCTTTGGCCATGCTTACTCCTTTTTCTCACATTCACATGGAATTCTCTTTATGCTGTTTAATCTTGGCCCAGTAGTTTTAATATATATTTTATTTTGTTTTCATTTTCTCCTCATTTTAAATTCTCTGGCATCTTTGATTAAGCTCTATTTGTCCTGTGAGCCTGCAGACTTAAAGAATGATCTCACTCTTGTGCCAGACAGACGGAGTCTCTCCCAGGTCCACCCAGTGTTAAGTAATGACTTCCACTTGCAGACAACAAATCGAACTCTTTAACTTGCTACTGTACATATCCTTCAAGAGCAATTATTGAGCTAATACATGCTCTTCTTTCTTCTAGATGCCTTAAAGAAAGGAGGCCAAGTGACTTTGGAGTAAAAAAAAACCCAACCCAAACATATATACATACAAACACAGTAGTAAGCAGAAAGTACTTTTAAAAGATCAGAATTGCTTTTATTGCGTGAAGGAAAGCTCTCTGTGGATTAGTGTGGAGTAGGAAGGGAGCGGGGATTAGGAAGGGAGGAGGAAGATAGAGACTGCATTGAATCTTCCCCTCCTGGGAGCAGCCCCTGTCTCTGAGTCTCCTTCATGTCTGTGTACCCTGAGCCACCAGCAGCAATCTTCTGATCTGTTGGCTTTCCACAGACATTTTCACTGCTTGCATACAAGCTTATGGCTACACAAATCCACCCTATCCAAAAGGCATTTAATCATCAGATAAAGAAATGTATGATTCTCTTCTATGGACACTGTATTCTGAACTCCTTCGGATGGGAGGGCTAAGGCTTTCAGTTTGGGTACTAGTTTAGTACCACCTATTTTCCACCTTAAATAAACTTGTGAAATCCACACAGTTAAAGTGAGGCGAAATACTGAGCATTTACAATAGCAAGGGAAAGTAAAAGGAAATCTTATTTTAGTGTTATTTAAGGTTACAATGGTAAATAACTCTTTGTCCTACTTTGACAACACAGTCTAGAAAATACAGCCTTTCACCCACAACTGGTACACACACACCTTTTATCTCTTTACTCAAGAAGTCTATAGCAAATGGGACTTGATTTGGAGACTGTGGTAGTGGTTTCCTCTCGCATCTGTTCGAATGCAGTCAGAAGAAGGAACTTGACTTTTGGTGGAAACTGAGTTTCAAACTGAAGAGCAAAAGCATACATTTGGTCATTGATGCAACCACCTTTTCTGCTTATTGCATTATTTCATTTAAAGTTATAAATTTTTCTTGGAAAGTTCTCTTAAGCCAATTGTATGCCTTTCACAGTGGTGAGTACTTACTTCCCAATTAGTCCCACTGAGCCAGCAAGACTATTTGCCTGAGAGCTTACATCAACTGTGAAAAAAAAAGATCACAATCTGGCCCTTTGCAATTAGCACAATGCTGTCAGGGTTTCACTTTCCTGCTTAAATCCTATAATGAGCAGCCATTGGAGGAGGAGGAAATAAAGCTGTCATGCATATTGACAGTAATACAAAACAATACCACTGCTCATTTTTTTCCCAAAGTTAGAACTGCAGAATTAATATGGCACACAATGTTCTTCCCTCTCCAGCTAAACACATACCAGCTGCAGTCTTTTAAAGTCTCCTATCATTTTGTTAGCACAATGACTGCCTACGTGAGCAAAAAAACATGGAAACTGCATCCTACCACAGTTGACAAGATTTTTTATTTTCATGATTACTTCTCTGCCTTTTTTTTTATTTTGCCTGCAGGCAAAGGTTGGCATACATGTCAAGAGAACATTCTCCAGCTGGGGCCTGCAGTATAGAGAATTGTATACTCCAGAGGGCTCATGGGACCTTGGGCAGATTATTATGGTAATATTGGAGACTGCTGTCCTTTCCCTCCCACAGCTGGGCCGCCTCTCTCATTGTAAGTATTGAAGCAATATGTTTTGCAAATTATACACTGGGAACAACAGGGACCCGGGAAAGTAAGGGAGAAAGAGAAACATGGCAAAATGTTCTTTAATATGATATTTTTCTTGTTCATCAAGCAGAAATAAATTAAAGCTTTAATTTTTTTTAAATTAAATTGGGATCATATATTGGGGAAAAACAGTGTAATAGTAAAAAAAACCTTAATATTGATTTTATTGAGTGAGAGTTTTAAGAAAATATGGTTTATTATGGGGAAATTTCACACAGTAACCTGATGCAAGAGAACCAGAGTAAGATTACATAATAGCCTTCATTACAGATTGCAAAAATCCTTTTGAGTGCAATGAAGCTGGATTAACAAAAACTGCACAAAAAAATATCATTTTAATTAGTGCTAATGTGATCCCGTCATGGTCCAGCTGTTTCACACAGGATGAAAATCTGTGTTGCTTTATTAGCAATTCACCCTCCAAAATATTGTCACTTCTGATTTTTAACATTTCTTATAGATGTATATTTTAATAAAATATCCAAATGATTTGGACAGTACTGTCGTAATGAAGGAAAAGGATTTTATTGCTTGGTTGTTTTTAAATAAAGAGTTCAAATGTGGCTTAGAAGCGTTATTAGTAGCTAAAGAAATATTTTATTTTTTGGATCTTTTTCAGAAACATTAACATGAAAGTCAGATAAAGATTTGTATGGCATCATTGTAAATGTGATTTGTACTTACAAAATAAAGAAAGTAAGTATTGCTAACTTGCTGACAAGCTGATATGATGGCTTACATGGGCCAGATACTTAAAAACTTGGTTTTATCTGCTCTTTAGTAAGTGTGAGCTTCAAATCAAAGTCTTTAACCTATATTCCATTATTATGTTAGCCAACAGACATTTTACATTTAGATCTCCATTCATTTTTGGCAGCACTATTTCACAACTCAATTCTGTATGGGGCTAAACTTTAATTTTAATCTAAATTAATTTCAAGTTACTGAAACTTACTGCTTCATTTATACATGAAACAGTAGTATATTGCCTCGGACACCTGCCTGAATTCTACGTTAAAAATAAGCAAATGTAGAAAATCTCAGAGCTCACAGCTCAATTTTATTCTCCATTATTTTTATATGCTTTAATACAGTGGAGACCCTTTGCATGAACCATTGTAGAAAAAGGCATTTATTTTTAATAACTTTATTCCTTTTCCCTATGTTCCTCAAAAGATTTCATTATGCACTATTAGTGCTGTGCTAACATATTTATCAACTCTCTAATTTAGCTCAGACTTTGCTAATATATTCCAGGATGCTGATTGGTGTTAGTATTTTTTTCTTAAGCATTGTATGGTTTCTTTTCCAATCCTTAATTAATGATTTTACAATAAACTCTCGGTGTAAGGAAAATTTTTGCAATCCAATGGCAACTGATATAAATTAAAGAGGAATGAATTTATACCGTACAGTGGTATGGTATAATTAACAATAATTTTCAACTGTAGTAGTAGAAGAGGTTACAATGACAACATCAAGAATAATAACAAAACAAAAAAACCCAAATACATGAGAACTGTGTTTATTACACTGTTTTGGTTGGTAGCCTCATAGAATCTTCGAACAACCCTGATGATACCATGAAATATTTCTCCATCTCCCCTCCATCATCATTAGAGAAACCACCCTTCGTGAAACAGGAAAGAGACCGAAGATGGGAGTGAGTTGGTTCCATGTGTCTCTGTGAATCCAGACATTTCCTACTCCTGAAATGACAGTAAGGCTTCTATTTCGCAGTAGTTGATGGATGGTGGAATCAGTGAGGTATAGGGTGTTATTTTGCAAAACACAAAACCAGTGGTGTCATGCATTTTCTCTCTTGAAAGTCAGGCTTGAGCTATCTTCCCCCTTCCCTTCCTCTTCCTACCCTGAACTCTACCTTCCAGGTGTCACATATTGGCTCTCTTTTTATTTTCTTTTTTTTTTTTTTTTTTTTTAATAATTATAAATCATCTTTTGAAATGCAGAATTTTCTATTTTCTTAATTTCCCTGCTATCAGGTAGCTTAGTCCCATATTCTTTAAGTTCCTCAACTGCTTTCAACAAGGAAGAGCTTTCATTATTGCTAATGACAGATCATAGTCTACAACCCAGCATCCATAGTTTGCCTAATACCTTCCTAACGCAGATTTTTTTTCTGCATTTGTCGTATGTGGGTAAAGTGTGACATTTAGAAACATAATTCAGTCTATCTGGCTTTTTCCTATATTGTTTACAATGAAAAATCCATGTGGGGTGAAAAACAGTTGAAGAAATTGTGCATTTCTCCCTTGGGGGTAGTGTCTAATGCTGAATCTACACTGCCTGATGAATCTGCCTTAGGGAATGATCCTCAGCCTATGGAAGAAGTGTTGCATGTTTGCTTGTTCATTTTTTTTTTTTCCAGTGTAGCACGATAGTGCAGGGTTGAGGGTGTCAGCTTTGGATCAGTCTCCTCTGTGCTGTCTTTTAGCAGTGATCCTTAACAGTGGTCTGTACCCACAACTCCACTTGTTTTCTGTATTGAAAGGTTTTAGATGGTTCATTCCTAAAAAGACCCCAGAGACAAAATAATATTTTTGCAGAACTGGGAAGGTCAGTTATCTCGTTGTGTGGGTGTAGTGTAATACTCCAGCATTTTTTCCTGTGAAGTCATGAGTGCAAAAGGAATTAGTAGAAAGTATCTTCCAAACAGTGGTACTATTTGCAGGTCCCTACACCAGCTACCCTGCCTTGATATGAAATGCATCAGCAGGTGACTCTCTTAAAACTCTTATGTCAGGTTTCTTTCATTAGCAGGTGAGAAGGACTGGGCTCCTGAGATACATTGGTCTTGGTAGCTTGTAGCCTTTTGGAAACTCTCAGTGTAGAAAAAATCTTTTGAAAATAAAAAATATATATCCACCTACTAAGAGAATGCATTTATTCTGATAAAAATAATAGAATCACATTGTTTCCTCAAACTGGGCTTTGATACTGTTTTAATATTCTGTAAGAGGAGCTTGCCTCCGTGCTCACATGTCCCAGTGAGTCCATGTTCATGTGGATGATTTATGGAATATAACAAGTGGTTTCTGTCTTTCCTCAGTTGGAAAACTGATTTGAAAAGACCTGTGTACTTGCTGTCTGTTGGCAAACAGCTATCACAAGAACAGACTTAGAATATGCATGGGGTTCTGTCCTTGAAGATCTTAATAGGACAGACAGAATGGGCGTGATTCAGGTTCGCATGGTAAATAAATGATTCATTTTCCTAGATACAGTGTTTAGGAGCATTTGAAATGTCCTTGGCAACCTACAACTTGCATGGAAGAGTTCAGATTTCCTACAAGTCTCAAATCTGATCATCCAGTAATCCAGGATGTCCTCTCTCATCTCAAAAGGCACTACATGCCTATGCCCAGGCACTAAATGAGACCCTGCATTTTGGGAAAGGATTCATCTTCAAAGTGGATATCTAAACATGAGTGTCTGAATTGGGTTGTCTGCATAGCTGTGAGGTAGGTGTTAAGCCAATTTTAGCCAATGGAGACAAATTAATTAATAATAGTGAAGTGTAGTGAGCTTACTCGGTTCACCTTGACCTATGTTTTGCCAGCTAAATAACTTTCTGTATTCCACGGGGATGGACGTAGGTGGACTCTGATGACATCTTAGGCACCTAAGGGTGAGTTAACAGTTGCCATTGAGATATCCTAGGATAACCTGCCTTGACAAAATAAGGGCACTGAGATCATGTCTGTCTGTCCTGTGATGGTGTTTCAAATAGTCGTACATGTTCATGCTGAAGCTTCCCTTGCAGATATCCTTATTTAGTCTGGAGCTGATACCAACACCCTTGACTTCACTCTTTTTTTTTTTTGCTCTTTCTGATATCTGGAACTTCTTCACTTGTGGCTTTTACATCATTCTAACTAGTCTCTTGTTTTCCTCCACTTACAGTTCCAGCAGATCTAGTAGCTGACTTTTTTTGTACTCTTCTTACAGATGTATGGATACAAACCATTTAGCTCTTATCAGTTGAAAACCACAAGTCCTTTACGTGACCAACATTAGCCGCATGTGACTTCTAATGTTTCAGCTAATTTGGAGGAAAGATTTGATGTCTTTCATTTCTCTTGAAGAGCAAATCTATCAGATAAATAGGTGAAAGGATATGTAGAAGAAATTTATTCTTTGACTTTGCTTTTCTACATTTTGTGATGACAGTTTTTCATCTTTCTCAGTGAGAGAGTGACATCCAGCATCTTGTGAATCTGTGCTGTCAAAAATGTAGAAAATACCCTTAAAATAAGCATGTTTAAAATTTATTTTATCCCCTTTGTGATATGGGTGATAGACAATAATTTTACACAATGAATAGCCTGTAAGAAGCAAGCATTTCTGTGTAAATTACCAAAAGATTATTAAGCACACTTATTGGATATAATATTAGAGACTGTGGCATTGTCAAGGTTTATACTAAAAAGGCAAAGTAGACCACTTTAAAAATTATAATAAAGTACTCTGGGGATTTGAGGAAATTTTACAGTCTCAACAGACACTGTGATTTAAACTTATTCAAAAATTAACTGGTGTGTAACTCTCCACTTTGTCAAAGTATCAGGACATAGTCAGTATATACTGAGATATCCCTCTGTATAATAGAGAAGTCCTGATTTGTATTTCCATCCAGGATTTACATGACAAAATCTTGACTCTCTTCAGATAAACAGGATCTTTTGTGTATTTGATTCAGAGACAATGCCTGGGAGGTATTTGGAGAAGTTCATCAGGAAGTGAAGGAAATGCATCTCTTTCTACTAGAGGTGTTCAATACACAGTTGTCAATGGTTTACGGGCTGGTTCGGCCCGGTTCCGTGACTAGCGGGGCTGAGGGATTTCGCAAAATCCGTGCCTCCGGAAAAGGGAAACAGGGGACCCCAAAATAATTAAAAACAGCGGCAACAATCTGAGGAGAAACTAACTAATTTACTAAACATGGTATCGGAGTGCAAGATAACACACTATAATACAATATAATTAGAATTGCAGCTAATAAATATAATGAGAGAGAGTATCTGAAAGCTGTAGGCCTTACAGTAGTGCTGGGGCAATGCGTGCAGTTGGGACAAGCAGCAGGGAGGAGAGGGTGATGATCGAAAAGAGAGAGGTCAGATGACCTACCAAGTCCTTATATCTGTTCCCCCTGAGCAGAAATGATAACAGCACAGTGAACAGTCTTCCAGGGAGCATAGTTCTTCTTCTCTTCTGGGACAGGTACCCGAAACTGGAGCATTAACACTTTAACTCCCAGTGCACTACATGATGTTATGATGTGGAATACTGATAACCAAAAATCATAAAACCATGACAACAGTATTCGTTAAAACCATGCCCTCCCTTGAATTCCTTTGTAATTAGAAGGAACCAGGCCTTGGTGAGCCTGATGTGATGATCCAAGACTCATTAGAATACACTACACTTTGCCTGTATATTGAAAGGTGAGTGTTAGAACAGATGTGTCAGACGTTATCCTAAAAATGAGTGGCACAGATGTCAAGTAGTTTTATTGTACTGTCACATATTTGAGGTACTGACTTCTTGCAGACATCAACACAGTTGAGACTTTTATCTTTCTTTCAGTAGTCTTTCCTACTAGGGAAATCTGGCTTAGACTCCTTAAAATAAATAAATAAATAATTGAAAAATCTAAGACTTTGAAGAACGTATTTATATTAGTTTTGTATTGTACAATTTCCCCTACATCCTCCAGGGTACTGGTGGTGAATACATACATCTTTTTTTGCTGTGCTATTTTTATTCTTCAGCAGAATTACCATGGAATGATGTGGTGCCTTTGACCTTTTAATCTCTCATGAAATTAGAGGTACCTAACTGATTAGCATTCAAGAAGCTGGAGGTACACAAATGGTCCTACATACTTGACAACGAATGTCGAGATGTCATCACCATCAAAATTTGAAGAGATGTTATACATAACTTCTGCGAGCCATTACATATTGCATTCATCAGTTCATTAAGGCTCAGGAGCCAATGTAAAATGGATGGTTATGGCAGAACCATTTGTTCTGGGACTAGATTATCTTTCCTGTCCACATTAGCTTTGTGATCAATTTAGTTTTCTTTCCATTTCCAATTCTGTTACTCTCAAAGAAAGGTGATGAGGAACCTTGAAAGCCACTCACCCACAGGGAGTTTTCATTAGGAGATTACTAAGCATTTCTAGTAAAAAACCTTTTCAATTATTGGATGGAATTTTCCTCTGAAATCTGCTTCTTTTGTTCTCAGAGGTTGTGAGTGTCTCTCTAAGAAACTTTCGGTTCCTTTATTCTTAATAAGATTCACATCCTTACTCATTTAGAATAAGGATATTATTTTGGACCTTAATCTTTCTTGTATTTGAAGGCAAGTTATTGGGATAATCAAAGATGTGCTATGCAGTTAAATTCATTAGCAGTGTTTCTTATACTTTTCTGAATCTTGTAATGAGATTTCTAATTATTTTTACACACATCATGATTTAGACAAAATGGTGGACAGGGCTCATGGCATCTGATAATAGGAAGAAATATTAAAATCTTACTCAGACTTTTCAGAAATCCTAATTTAGAGATGAAAAACAGCCAAACAGTGATTGAAACTTTTTTAATGGGTGTTGCTGTCTGGTAGGGTGTGGCTCCACACCTTGTCTTCCAGTCTGCAGTGAAGGGGTTTGTCATTTATCTGTTTGTTTATGCTAGCTTGTTCAATAACTTAAATTTAAAATGTAGATTTGGAAGATGTTATTATCCTTCTACATTTTAAAAGTGGATAGTAGTAACCTTCAATATTCAACCAATAGTCTATCTTAAGGATTCCACCAAAAACATTTGAAGACATGCTAAATTAAGTAAGAAAATGCTGCTATTGGTGCTTTCATTAAATTTGTTATTTATAGGTTGGAACTTCCACTGATTTGAATACATATAAGAGATTTTCATTATGGTAAAAAGGCTGGAAACTGCTGCCTTAGAAAACCATATTCTCTAGAAATTAATCTTTACCACATTAGCTAGAAATTTATCTTTAAGTTAAAGACAGTTCCATCTGTGTGCGCCACTAAATTTGACTTGGGAGGCAGACTTCAAGAACAGGCCTCAGGATACTACTTCTCAGAACTGTAAATTTTATTTGTTTTCACATCATGAAAACAATATCTTGAACATTAAGGTGAAAAAAGTACTTTGACTGAAAGTTGAAAACTTTACAAGGTACTAATAAAGTAGAAACCAAAATACTGCATGAAGACTTTATTAGCTTTCAGATTATAGATGCCTAAAAATATTTAGGATAAAATATATGATAATTCTAACATACTTACCTATAGGAAAATACTTAAAATTGTATTTTTTAGGTAAGTAAGTGAATATTTACTTATTATAAATCTTGTATTCTCGGACAGAGTAAAGCACTCTTAAGTTTCTAAAGATAGTTCATTTCAGTAATCCTGGATGCCTACTGTAGTAAGGAATGAAAAATCTTTGAGCGTGCCTGTACTTATTCAGCGATAACAGGTAAGAGCCTGGAAAAGTAAGTTAGATGATCTCACTTGTTTTAGGTGAGATTAATTCTAATCTGTTGCTAAGGGTTCATGTTCATACCTAGGTTTCTCAGGCCATTTTAAATGCCCTAAAGTATCTTTAACATGTGTATGGAGCTGGGATATATGATGCAGGAGTCATGGGAGACCAGCAAGCTTATGTAGTAATAGCAGAAGTCCGGCTACAATGCACTAGGGCATCTCAAATGGCTTCAGGTTCCTATGAAAGGAAACTGAATTCAGCCAAAGTTCAATCTCAATAGTGCAAACTGGTGACTGGCCATCTCCTGATGTCTTGAGCAGAGATACTTTTTGAGATTTGGAGATTTCCAGTATTGTGTCTCAGTGGTTCTTCAAGTTATTTCATTCTGGCAAATAAAGTAGGCTGCATATTTAAGCTTTCTATAAGTGATTCTAGGTGTGACAGAAAGTACCATCCTCATATTCCGTATCGTATCTAGTTTATTTTACCAGCACCAATGACTCTAATGTCTGTGTTCAGTCTTACAGGCAATGTTCTTACCTGGCATTAACAACCTAGCCAATACAGCAGAGTGATACAACAGTACTGCAATGCCTCTGTAAAGCTGTAGAGCACATTTGAGTAAGCACTTGTTTAGAAACCAAAATCTATCAGAGACCAAGTCTAATATTAAAGATTCTGACATGGTTTTTAGCACAGTTTTACTCATGCTGGATCTGAGCTAATGATGCTTTGTAAGTGGTGCCCATCATTAACTTGTTTCCTCTGAAAAATCTGAAACTGCTATCAGCCTCTCTTGCCATTGCAGAGGAAAGTGAATTCTTGCGTTTCCTGCCTCTGAGGCTTGGAGGACTTGGAGTCAAGCTGGGAAGCAACTTTTGCAGTGCAATTGCCAACAATATGGCAGAAATCACAGTAGAGACAGACGATCTTTAGCATGGATAATGAGCTAATCTTCATGCTGTATGGAGTTTACTTCCTTCTCCTGCTAACTAGCAGAATTTTTTTGCAGTATCTTATCTTTGCTAAGTGTCAGAAATAGTGGACTTAGCATTATTGTGAGAATAGTAATGCTTCCATTTCCACACTTCTGTGTGTTTAAATTTGCAACTTTAATGTTACATTAATGTTGCACTTTATTATGGATGCAGCAATGACTGAAGAAACAGAAAAGAAACTATGAAAAGGCCACGCTTCTTGGTAGCATCCTAGGAATTAACATGACAGCATTAATTATTTATGCTGTAGAATGTCTTCATTGGCAGATGGTGGTGTGAGGAAAGGGGGGAGGTCAGAAACCACATCTACTTATATTTTTATGATGAAGCAGCAGAAAAAAATGAGAAGAAGTAACCATTACATGTATTCAGAATCAAGGAATGGCAATTGCAAATTGTTTATTGATGGGTTTGCATGCTCTGCATAGCACAAAGTACTGTGACCCTAAATTTAAAAGTATCATGTTTGAGGACAACTTCTAAGACAGCAAAACAAGCCCTAATGACCTTCAGGAAACAGCTTAGTATTTACTAGACAGAAAAGGCAGGAGGTGGCTGGAGTTTCATGGATTATCCTGACATTGCTTTTGTCCTTTGAGTACAGGCTGCCATAATCCTTCAAACAGGACAGAATAACGCCATGAAGATGGATCCTTCAAAATATCTTATGAAATAGTGGTGCAAATACATACAGATAAGTCATTCCACATGCTAATACAATTTTTATTTCTTTCTTTAGAAGGGATTGTTGGCTATGAAAAAAACAATTTGAAATGTGACAATTCCAGGAATGACTTAAAAGTAAGAAAATGAAAATATATATTTGTATGATATGGATACAACCTTGATTGATAGTTAGGTACCTAGACAGAAAATAGACAACATCTTAAATAGATACAGACAATAAAATTTTAGACTGTAAATGGTGATGGGAACATTGCATTTCAGAGGAAGACTGATAATGTAATAAATACAATATTATAAAATACTTGGGATACTATGATTTGCTGTTTGTGTCACAGTAGCATCTAGTGGTCCTAATTGGAAGAGACCACATAGTAGAGCATTTTGTGTAATATAATCTCTGCACAGAAAAGTTAGATTTCAACAGAAAAAATTTTAGGATAGAAAATAGGAGGGGAGATAAGTAATTACACTGCTGCCAAATTGTATGTAGAATAGTTGTCCCAGTGTCAGTCTTGTGTGCAAATCCTGTAAAAATGTTTTGTGCTGAAAACATGCTTATTCTTTTCTTCAGTGACAGAAGAACTACCTATTTAATTATCTAGTAGTTATTTTCTAAATTTTAGCTAAATTTTAGGATTTGTAGGAAATAATTGCTGCTATCTGTTGGTTGATGACTATTAAAGTGTTTGAGCTGGGACACCTTGTGAGATCTTTTGAACCAAACAGAAATTTTCACATAGTTGGACAATTATTTTCAGTTCTTGTGTATAGAGATTTGGTATTATCTTTTGAGAAAAAGAGTAACCAAGATTTAACTCCAGCACTTCCTTTATTTCATCACTTCTTTCACCCAACCAAAGCTTTGTTCAATGGTCCAGTTCTCAGAGATATGCTCAGTTGGAGTCCAGGTGTGGGTCCATGCTTGCCTCTGCTGTGCCTGAATTTATACAGTGAGGGTTAATTAGGTCACGGTCATCTCTTGATGTTATCTCAACCCCTTGGTTGGAGACCTCACAGTCCATCACTGCATGTATTTGGGCAAAAGCCTGGGCCTTCATCACCTTCCATCGTGCAGTGGTTTTCCTCTTAATGGTTATATACTTGGGAAAATAATAATTGCACGTTTATTATTTTTTACAAGGGCACATACTGACAGGATGTGGGAAATGCTTTTAAACTGGAAGAGGGTAGGTTTTGACTAGATATTAGGAAGAAATTCTTTACTGTGAGGGTGTTGAGACACTGGAACAGGTTGCCCAGCAAGGGTTGTGGGTGCCCCCAACCTGGAAGCATTCAAGGCCAGGCTGGATGGGACTTTGAGTAACCTGATCTAGAGGGAGGTGTCCCTGCCTATAGCAGGGGGTTTGGAACTACATAATCTTAAAGGTCTCTTCCAACTCAAACTATTCTATGATTCTGTGATTCTATGATTATCTCCACAATAATCCATATTCCATGAACTCTTGACACTTTTTAAAACATAGAGAAACATTTTTTCCTGTTCTGCTTTGGATGCAATACAAATTGGTGTCAATCTCTACATTAGGCTTGCTTTTTATATCAAGTGCTTGTATTACAGCAGGTTGTTTGTTCATGCTTTCCTGTGCAACACACTTTAGGGAACCTGCTTTAGCAGGAGGTTGGACTACGTGATCTCCAGAGGTCCCTTCCAACCCCTACAATTCTGTGTGATCGAGTCTGTTTTGACTGTGATGGTAATTAGTAAGTAATCTTTCTTTATGTTGACTGATGAGGTTTCTCATCCTATTTTCTTCTCATGTCCTTTCGAGGAGGAGGACTGAGGGAGCAGCTGGGTGAGCACCTGGCAGCTGGCCAAGGTCAGCTCACCATGGTGCTGAAGAAACAGGTGCAGCTGGGATAGGGAACTGAAACTTGTTCTTTTGTCCACTGTATTACTAAGGTATTCTCAGGCAATACGTGAAATCAAATTTATTAACAAATTCAGCTGAGATGTAAAATAGTTAAATAAATATATGTTAAAAAAATATTTTGAAAACTGTTCCCGTTTGTGCACAGTTGAAAGTATGTATTTTCATGCATGTGTATGTGTATATTTTATCTGTCTTTATTGATATGTCTACTGTGCATGTGCATACGTATCTGCATACAGACCTCTAAAGAGGCCTTCCCAGTTCCCACTGAAGCTAAAAGTCATGCAGAGTTAACCAGAAGTGACATGTTTTCCTTGTTTAAAGAAAAATGTAGTGTGCAAGGATTCCAGACATTGTTTTCTCAGGGCTGAGTTATGCTGGCTTTTTCTTAATCGATTTCCATTCCACAAAAGCTACTGCTGATATGTCAGACTGTACAGTTTATACATCCTGTGGCAACTTGTAAATGTCTTGTTTTCTGAAAAATAGGCATACTTGATTTCTGTTTTGTCCAGATATGCTATTTGTGCACACTTGCCTATGTAGAGAACATTTCAAATCATTTGTCCATACCATAAGCTACTTCCTAACTGGCACAGAAATAATTAATGTTTCCATTTTATCATCACTGTAAAAAATGATATCATATTGTCTCATTTCACAGTGAGATTTAATAGGCCATTACTCACAGTCATTCCAGTATGCTTGCACTGCCTATCTTTAGAGAGGAGTGAGCTCTAAAGAGAAGAATTTTACATCTTATTCACTCTCTTGGTAGCTGGAAGGCCACTCTTTCCCATTCTGAAATGGGATCCTTCAGTAGCTCCAGCTATAATTTTTGTTAACATGAGTGATGTTGTGTAGAATAAGGTCCTTGTCCTCTTAGTTTTAGTCAGGTCTTCACCAGTAACCTGAATGGGGCCAAATCACTGAGTCCAGCATTGTCATATAAGCAGCTGTGCAAATAACCATTCATTAACATGCATAATTTTAGGGCTGTGCGAACTAGCCTTCTCCCACATAATGCTTGCGTGTTGTTCAGGAGATAGATTGAGACAGGAATTGTTTCACAAAGGTGTTTTAGGAGGAAGAATACAAAGATGATTTTTGGTATATGTGCGCTGTACTTTCCCATTTCAGTCATGTCCAGAAAATAGGTGCTGGCCCACTTATTTTATATGTATAGATATAAACTTAGCTTTCTTGCTATCTAGGGCTAGACTGGTGTAAGAAGTGAATATCCCAGCTTATCTGTTGTTATGCCTCAAATATTAGTCATAGCCAAAGGAGAGATGAACAACAGTGTCAGTCCTCTGAAGAGTTCATGTCAAAGCATGAAGGAAACACATCATTCAAGAGGCATTCAAGATGCTTGCCATTTTCTGGAAAGGAGATTGATCTACACAGTCTAGCAGATTTTCTTTGCATCTAATTATTTGGAATAATAATTTACTTAACTAAGAAAACAGAATGAGTAATTATGCTAACTGGTCAGAATGGCTTGGGATTGGAAAGCAAGAATTAAAAGAAAAGAATGGATTTGACAATATGAAACACAAGGAAACAGAATTTTGCGAGAAAGACTTCAAGGAGAAAAAATAGAGGTACATTTAGGAGATAGAAATTAAATGACACTGACCTGCTGAATATGTGAAAGAGACAAGACTTAAATCAGTTGCTATTCTAGAAAATTAAATTCTCTTACATTGTAATTGCAATCAGTGTATGAAGTGTGAAACTTGCTAAGAAACATAAGCTAAGGATATTTTCTCAGTCATTATGGATGTTGTAGCTACTGCACCACTGATACAGTACTTGTTTCTATTCTGTGGTGTGCTGTTAATCTTTTGATGCTCACTTGTCAGACAGAATGAACCAACTACCAAAGAGACATTATTTTATTCCCTGTGTTTCCTGTGCAGTGATAGATTTCTAGTGCAGGCACTGTTTAACCCACACACTCTCAGTTCTGGTTAACTTTGGATAAAACAAGTTGAGAGCTAAGGATTAGAAGATGAGGATGCTGACTATGCTGGCAGTTGTGTTTACAGCTACTTCCTCAGCTGCTTTTAAAGGAAGGTGTAAAAAAGAGCTTGTTTGTAGTAATGTCAGTTGTCTAAGAATAGAAATAAAAGCTGTTCTCATCTGCAGCCTTGTGAAGTTGATGGCAAGATTTTTTTTTGCTTCTAGAGTGGCTTGGGCATAGCCCATTGGCTGTTAAGTCAATTGATCCACGCACTGTATGACCAGACTTCTTTTCAGGAAAAAATAGTGCTTTCTTTTCCAAATGGTCACTGAAGAAGTGACAGGCATGCAATTATTGTCTCAGTACTGAAAGTGTCTTCTCCAAGGCACTGCTGATGGATTGATTAGAGTGACATTGCATGGCTTATTATCAGGACAGGAAGTGAGGAATGATTACCTCTTGCTTAAACTTCCAAAGTGATCAAGTCATAGAAGACTGAACAATAACTATCCTGAGGACAGAGATAATAGATCCTTTCCCAAGAACAACTACAGTGTCTTTGGTGGTGGTTCTCATCTGGTCTATGCATGTTGCACTGCACCCAAGACCCGGTTCCTAAAATAATGCAGAACACTACTGCCATGCTTGTATGCAGCTTCTGTGTTGATTTAGCCACCAGCAGCTAAAGAGCTCATGTTCTCTTTGAGAACTGTGCTCAGCACTGCTCACAGCCTGTGCTGCTGCACTGTGAGAAAACAATTCCTAGACTGGGATGATATGGCTGCAAGCTCTCTCTTGGTCCTGATTTGTAATATTCCCAAGGCAACGCTTTGGCATCCATCATTTGGCCTGATGCTGCTCCTTATGCACTGCTGTAGCGGTCAGTAGCTGCCTCTGTGTAATCTCCTTGCCTTCCCTGAAGGGTGTCTTCTTCAGCAGAGAAATGACATACGGTTTTGTTACATACTGAAAAAAAATGTATTTAATTAACCAGGGCAACTCTTTCATCCTTGGTCCTTAGAGCGGTCTCCAATAGTTTGGATAGCACACTCCTACCTTTCCCTCTGAAGCTATCTCTAGGAAGAACATCCTTGGTGCATGTGGAATGAAGGCTTTTTCCAGTTTTCTGCTCTCTCTGACTAAGAATCTAGAGCTTGATTGTTAGAGAAAACTGTCCTGGTCTCAGTCAAAATAGGGTTAATAGCACATGGATGTTTTCATTGTTGCTGAGTGATTTGTACAAAAAATGTCCTGGTTCCAGCCAAAACAGTGTTAATAGCACATTGATGTTTTGGTTGTAGCCAAGTGATGAAAGCATGGCTGGACTGGGCCTCCCAGTGGACCAGAACTGCTTCATTTACAGCACAGCAGCAGAGAACAGGACAGAGCCAGGACAGATGCCTGAATTAGGCAAGGGGTTATTGCATACCACGTGACACCATGCGGAAGGCCATAAAGCTGTGGGAAGTTGGCCAGAGCCGGCTGCTGCTTGGGGGTTGGTAGGCAGTTGTATTATTAGCTGGGCATCAATCATCCCATTTTCCTCTTCTGTCTTTGTAAATATATTTTTTTTCTCAACACATGAGTTCTATTTCATTTCTCTGCTCTCTGGTGACAGCGACAGGATCTGAGGGAATGACATGGAATTGCATCAGGGAGGGTCAGGTTGGGTGTTAGGAAAAGGTTCTTCACTGAGCAATGCTAAAACTGCTCATGGATCTGTTGCTTCTGTTTTTGCTGGTGAAATCTAAAGCAGGTCTGGGGCTGCAGTGTACAAACAGACAGAAGACAACTGGGAAAGGTTTATTATTCAAGCAGTTTGATAACTGACAGAACACTTTGACAACTGAGTCCATAGGTGGCACAGTGAATTTGTAGGAGTGGCAGCTGGGATCTGGGCGGTGCGTGGTGGCAGCAGGAAGGAAGCCAGAGGCTGGCACTTGTCCTTGCCTGCTGCTGCAGCAGGGGCTGGCAGGGCAGCAGCATCTCTGCATGAGTTTGGATGGGAAGGGTCAGCCAGGGCTTGCCTCTTCATCCCAGCTCTTCATTTCCAGCAAGTGGTAATCAAATCATCTCTGTTGAAACTTGGGTTATAGGAGAAGAGCAGCTAAACAAAATGCAATGGAGAAGAGTTAGTTGCTACCATGTCAAGACTGAAATTCACAAAGATGAGAGAAATGAGACTTTGAACTGCAAAAAAGAAATGTGCATGTTAAAAGGACTATTGTTCAGAGGGTAGTCGGGCACTTGAACAGGCTCCCCAGGGAAGTGGTCAAAGCACCAAGCCTGCTGGAGTTTGAGAAGCATTTGGACAATGCTCTCAAGCATAGGATTTGATTTTTGGGTGGTTCTGTGTGGAGCAGGAAGTTGGGCTTGATGATCCCTGTGTGTCCCTTCTAATCCAGGATACTGTTGTCCTGCAATATAATGATGTGGATATAATATCACTAAATACCTATCCTATCCTAGTTGCTACACAGAACTAACACACATTTCTGTTTTCACTTCCATGCTGTAGTACCACATAGATGAAATTATTTTTAATAGCAAAAATTATAATAGAGTGATGACCATACTATTGAGAAAATCACGAGTTTCAAGGGTGCTGGACTTTGCTGGGTGATGCTAACTTATTAATATCTTATAATGAAAATATTATAGGTATAGCTTTGGAAAGGAGTCTGAAACTTTTTATCAGTCTTAGGACTGGTAGCTTCCTGTGTAAGTTGGTCACACTTGAAAAGTGTCTTTTTGTTCCTAAATCTTCTAACAGCTCTGGGCAGTGGCATCTCTTAAAAGTTTGAAGCTGCGTTTACATGTGTTTCACTGTATTGGCTATGATGGTAATACTAATATTGAATTTTCCATAAGTAATGTAAGAGAGCAGCAATATGACAGTAGGTGAGGCTTATCTCCTGCATTTTCTTCCAGTGATGTACAATAGAATGGTGTGATATATTGGCAGCTTTTGTGAATAAGCTATAAACAATACCGAACCCTATATGTTTATTAAAAGATCTAAATATACTTGAACAGATTATTTTTGTCAGAGTAACATTTGACAAAATACACCTCCTAAACAATTCCATTCTGTGTAGCTGATGTAGAAAAATAATTGTCTCCATAAACTATATAAATCTGATCTTGTGCCAAAGCTATAGAAGACAAATCTTTATTCAAACACATAGTAAAGTAATAAACCTGTTTAAGAGACAAATTTAATGTTTGCTGTGACTATATATTTGCAATAATTGTTTATATTTTTATTTTAGTAGCAGTTTTACTAGGAAGAAGTTTGTTCCTTAAAAAAATCTTGTTAATTCCAGCATGGGAGTAAATTACAGTAGTGTTCCTTGTGGAACTGATTTGTTTTTGTTTCAGAGTAGAGAACAAATCAGCATGAAATTAAGAAGCAATGACTATAAGTAGCAAAAGAAAGGGAAGAACTATTTCTTTTGACATTTCATCCAGACATAAATTTCTAGAACTAATTGCAATAGCCACACCATTTTCTGGCTTTTGTAAGGAGTCCTGTTATGTTATCTTTGCCTTGAAAAGAGTAACAATGCCATTAATTGTTGGCTCTTGTAGGCACAGTCAAAATGCAATTTAGCATGATACATCATTATTAACTTTCAGAAGTCCCTCTCAGAAAAAGTTAATTTGGTGGCTGCACTGTATGACATTTTCTCAGTAACTTGTGTTCTCTGAAAACTACACCAAGGACCTACAGCTCTTTCTTGCCTGAAAAATGAACACAAGCTGTTAATTCTAGGTGCTCAGAATCTTATCAGATTAGCTGCTTTATGATACCTAAAGTAGGTTGTTCTGGACAGCCTGCATCCCTTCAGGGGCCTTGCTGGGCACTGAGTATAGGAGCATCATCATTCTGTGCTCCCTGAACAGACAGGAGGAAAGAGCAGGAACCAAAAAGAACTGTGCTTTTAGGTAACAAAGGTTGTATGTACATAGTCTTTTGCAGCTAAATATCGTAGAATCATAGAATGGTTTGGGTTGGAAGGGACCTTTAAGATCATCAAGTTCCAGCCCTCCTGCTATAGGCAGGGACACCTCCCTCGCCTCCAGGGAGGGAGCATTCACAGCCTCACTAGGCAACCTGTTCCAGTGTCTCACCACCTTCACAGTAAAGAATTTCTTCCTAACATCTAGTCTAAATCTCCCCCCTTCCAGTTTAAAAGCATTTCCCCTTGTCCTGTTGTTTCCTGCCCTTATAAAAAGTCCCTCCCCAGCTTTCCTGTAGGTCCCCTTCAGGTACTGCAAGGCTGCTATAAGGTCCCCCCAGAGAGGGGGGAAAATAAGCCCATTTTTCCTAGTCTTTTTTTCATAGGTGATATCCTTGAACATGCCTTTCTTTCCACTTTTCACATCTCTTGTCAGATGCACCTGCAGATAGGCTTTGGCAATACTGATTGTGCATGTCACTCCTTGCCATCCTGGCTTGTCCTTCTAAATAATTTTTTATTCATCAGCTGTAGCTGTGTACTATCTCATCATCTCTCAATGAGACTGTTACCCTGCAACTGCACAAACACACCTTATTCCTCTTGTTTGTTCCCTGTGCTATGTGCACTAGTATGCACATACTTCAGACACTCAAGTTGCACTAATTTCCCAGAAAAGACAAAATATGAGAGCTTCCCCACGACCTTCCTGTATTATTTTTATACCTGTGCTTGAAGTGGTGAAGCTTTAGCCCTGTTTTGATGATCTTGAGGTCACTTCAATCCACAACACCCCACATCCTTTGCTTGCCATCCCAGTCCTCCACTTCCTCACTTGATTACTTGTTGTCAGCTTACATCTGTGTTATTCCTAGTTTAAAGCTCTCCTCACCGGGTTGACTGGTGTACTGTAAAAAATGTTTTTGCCATGTTGGTTAAGGTGGCTCTCCTCCCTTACTATAAATCCCCAGATTGGGTTCCTTAAGCCTTAGAGAGGGTCTCGTGTTCATAAGAACAGAATATCCCATCAATATCAATTCTGCAAAAAGTTGTTAATCCACTGAGTCCATCCATTCCTTCTCACATACTTCACTCTCACAGACAAGAAGTAGAAAATCCAGCTGGACTCCCATGTTCTTGGCCCATAATAGTCAAATGGCCAGACAAGCATTGGCGGCTTCTCCACAATGTCCTAGATCTACCCTCCTGGGGGCAGCACCAGCACCCTGAAGCTTCTTGATAGGTCCCTAGGAGTCCCCCAGAGATCTCAGGTATATTCTCAGATGACCTAGATCTCAAAGAAGAGCTCAGAAGCTGGTGTGGTGACATTTGAGGTACTGGGTTCCAGTTGGGCTCCAGGCCAACTCTTCCATTTTGTTAATAATTCAAAAGCCCTTTTCAGACGAACTTTTACATATGCTTGCTTTTATTACAGAAGATGTTTGCATGCTGGACTTTTTTTATTATTATTATTTAGAATTTCCAAATATTTTTTTTACTGATTTGGCAATGAATCAATGAATCCTTTACTCCAACAGCATCAGAAAAAAAACAAAGACCCAAACCCTACAGTTGTCCATGTAGCTTCATCTGGAAATGACATATTGGTGACTTCCTTTCACCTATTCTCTCTCTCCTCCTCCTTTGCTCCCATTTCCCTTGGCTCTTCCCTCTTCTTTTCCCTGTCCCCAACTCCCTGCCAGTCTCTGTTTCTGTCTGTGTCTATTATATCTGAACTCTACCTGTAAGTACTGGAACCAATTGATTGCTGAACAATATGGTCTGATTTCTTACCTAAAAGAATTGTATTGATTTCTGTCCTGGAGGGGAAATTATCAAAACAGTGCTTCTCTGGTTAATGTGGGAAGAGATTTGAGAGAATTTTGCTAATACATCTGTGGAGATCCACATTCCTATCAGTGTTAGGACCTTAAATGTGCGGGATTGAACAAACTCCCAGTTGTCCAAACAGGCAGAGTGTTCCCTCAAAGTCAGGCAAAAATGAAAGTCTGCTCCTTGAATATACAAATGCAGCTGTTTAATGCCAAAGATTTTTCAGTTTAAACATATTCAATACCTTATGAGAAAAACAGATTGCTTCCTTGGTGGTACTTTCAGGCATAAAGCTGTAGATAGCACAATATCTGAGTAATAGACACCAGAAACAGATATCACTGATGGCATAATTATGCATTTACTGTGGTTTCAGATTTATCAGCACATAAAGTACATGGATTACTGCATATTCTACAGTGTTAACAGTTAGCAAAATTGGATTTCATCTACATAATAACTTCCATGCTCAATGTTTGGTTTAATTTCAAGCATAAATACTGCCAAGGATTTTCAAGATGTCAAAAACAGCTTCTTAGTGAAATGCATATTTCATAGCGTGTGTCACTTGTCCATTATTTTGTTGCAGAGTCAATTGAGAAAGCTAGTAACAAACCACAAGTCACTCAATGAAGCATCAAATAACAGTAAATGAGAATTTTTTTTTTTGCTGTCAATTCAAATTCAATCAAAAGCAGCTCACTTTATTATTTTGAACAAAGTTAAGAAACTGCATTTGGAATTTGTTCTCTTTCCTACAACCTTTTGTATTTTTTTTTCTTTTAAAATGTAAATTACTCTAAATGCAGCTTCCAGTTTCACAAGTATTTAACTGAAGACTACTATTCTATTTCTTTTTATTTTTCTTCTTTTTCTTTTTTTTTTTTTTTAATGCAAATGCTTTGTATCTTCTGAGATTATGGCATCTGTATCAAGTTCTATGTATTGCAAATCTTTTCTGGTTTTTGCTATTTTCACGAATACATTTTTCTATCTCCAGTGTTTCTAATTACCCTTCTGGAATCTCATATTTCTTATATTTTTATCCTCTTCAGTTCTTCTGAGCTTTTTCTTTGTGTTGACCAATCTCACATTCTGTCTTTTGTGCCACTATCAATGCAGATATGTATCCATCTGCTCCTTGAAACAGTTGCAGTGACATGCATTATTGCACGCTTTCATATTGCCTGTGCATAAAAAACATTGTCATAGAATCATAGAATCATAGAATGGCCTGGGTTGAAAAGGACCTTAAAGATCATCTACTTTAAACCCACCCACTATGGGCAGGGTTGCCAACCACTGGACCAGGCTGCCCAGAAACAGATTATCATCTGTTATATCCCCCTGACCCATGTATATGTGATTTACATGCATCATTGTTATGTTAAACCATGTGACATGTCTGTATATGATGGGTATGACTGAACTTCACTGTGTTTTATATGAAGAAGTAGAATAAGTGCACGATGTTCCCACTGTTATTAGTGTTAAATGGAATTATGCTAAGAAGAGTTGAATCTGTAGGATTAGTGAGCAGTGAAGAGGAGGATACACACTTCTGGGATTAGGTCACTGTTTATGGTATTTAACCCTTTACAAATTAATTGTTATGTAAAAAGAGTCTTCAACATATTTTCACTTCTAGAAGCCTTTGACTATGTTTGCTGTGATTTGGAAATTATTGATTGACTTTAAAGTCAAGCGAAAGTTATATGAGTAGGTCAAAGCAAGAACAAAACTACTATATATAAGAATTTAATATCCTATGTTGTTACAATTGATTTAACATTCATGAAGACAGTCGATTTAGGCAGAGAAGAAATTTAATAGTTGTTTTAAAGCTTTGATGCAATTTACATTTACTTTCTAAACGAAGTTCAAAGTGATTAATGAAAATAATGTCAGTGAAACACAGGACTGCATACTTCATGGCTTGATCACTTTCTTACTGTCCTGTGCTCTTATGTCTGTAACATATCATTGTATTCTTTTAAGTCTGTTCTGCTCACAGAACAGTAGTGTTATCCGTGGTGGAAGGGATGCTCTGGTCTAATTCCCCACTTAAAGTCGTTTGGTTAGAACAGACCTGAGGGGACAGTGTCCAATCAGTTCTGATAATTTCCGCAGCTGGATATCCCATAGCCTCTCCAGCAACCTGTTCCCATGTTTGACCACTATCATTGTGAGAGTATTTTCATTATATTCATCCAGAATTTCTCCTCTTCTAACTCATCTTCTTTTGCTGTGTACCTCCTAGAAGGTACTGGTCCACCTATCTTCCCTATTCCCTCCTATTAGGAAAGCAGTTGAAGACAGCAATAAGGTTTTACCTTCATTTTTTTCAAGCCTGAGCAAACTCTTTCAGCCTGCTCATTATGTTGTGAACTCCAAGGCCTTAATTATCCTGTTAGCCCCTCATGGGCTTGGTTCAGTATGTCAATACCTTTCTTGCTCTGGGAAGCCCAAAACTGCACATTACTCCAGATGCAGTCAGAGTTGTGTCTAATAGCAGGGAATAATCACTTTCCTTGTCTTGTCGGCTACACTTTTACCAACACAGCTCAGTATGCTGTTAGTTTTCATCTCCACAACAGCATGGTGCTGACTAAAGCTCAGTTAATTTTCTATCAAAATGACTGGGTTATTTTTTCCAAAGCAGTTTTCTAGCTTGTCAGCCCTGTGTACAGACTCATGGAGTTATTCTGTCACAGATACAGGACTTTGCATTTTTTTTTTATTTGCTGAGCTTTGCAAGTTTTCTCTCAGACCCTTTCTCTAGCATGTTGGGATCTCTCTGAATGGCTGCCCTCCAGCATATTTACTGTGCTTCATGTTTTGAGGTCTTTTATGCACTTGCTGAGGTTGTCTTCCACCTCATCATCTGAGTTGCTAATTAGGATGTTAAAGGGCTGCCATGAAGCCTTGAGGAAGGCTGCTTGTAACAGACTTGTAACCTCTTGTACACTGTACTGCTGGTCACTACTCTGAGCCTGGCCAACAATCAGTTGGCCACTGTTGTTGGAGTCCATATCTCTGTAACCTTTACAAGGACACTACACTGTTGCAAAAGCCATGCTAAAGACAGGGTAAACTTCATCTGCTTCTCTCTCCTCATGACAGAAGTGTTAGGGGACATGAGCCACCTCAGCCCTACTCAGTTCTGGGCCGATATGAATATCAAGTTTAAGTATGTATGAATCTATATGAACATATATTTAACTGGGTATATAATTTACTGTCACATCAGAACTTCAGTTCTAGCAATAAAATTCAGGTCATCCCAATTCTATGCTGTGCTATTTGTCTGTGGTGTAGGAATAGTCATTACATTAAGCAGAAGTAAGCCACAGTCCCAGAATTAGAACAGGAACAGAAAAGAAATAGATTAATTAGAGTGTGTATAGCTGGCATATTCTTGCATGCCAGGGATGGCCAAAAACACTATTGCCATGGATATTATAGAATCTGATGGGGAACGTTACAGAACAGTGTTTCACGTAGCTAAAAAATAGCCCAGGACTACTCAGTTCTGTATTAGCTCTCTTTACTCTAGTGTTACTTGCTCATAATAACATTTTACACACAGATAACTTCCACGTCTTTCCACTCAATCCTTTTAGAAACAAGAAGATATGGGTGAATCCATGTAGTTCTCATTTTGAAGATGCACGTTGTTTATGGTCTCTTTTTCAGTTTGCACGTGTCCTTCATGCTTTTTGTTCCTATGGAAAATCATACGTTCGTCCCCCAATAGTCCTCCACCGGACCTAGGACTTACTCTTCCCCTTTCCACTGCCCTAATTCTCGGTGATGCCTCAGAGAATAACATACTTTTATATCTGGTTGTATTTTCATGAGTAAGATAAGTATCCTGTTCAGTGTATTTTGCACTTCTGATTTGAAAATTTTGATGTATAGCATTAGAAATGTGTAAACTTTAGGCTGTGGTTCTTAATAACAACAGCAACAAAATATTCATATATGAATACCAGCCCCCCAAATCAGTATAAAGCTAATTCACTGTATGGACTGGAAATGAGATGTAATTCCATTGAATGGCCATACTTCAGTGAATTAAAGAGGAAAAAAGATTTTATTTGCATTAGTCATAATGTGCGATGCACTGCAATTGTCATGTTCTTTGTGTTAGCGATGATAAAGTTGCTTTTATTATGCTGAAAATTAGTGTCTGATATTATTATTTGTGCAAAGCTTTTCTGAAAAACGATATTAATAGAAACACTTCCTGTAACATTCTTTACTAATAAGCTGTTTTCTGTACTCCAAATGCTTTCAGCATTTGATTTTTCTTGCTGATTTTTAACACAGTAAGTAGCTAGCAATACTTAAAGGTTTTGTGTCAATAATAAATTCAAATATGTTTTTATTTTGAAGTTTTAACAGTTAGATATATTGTAGTTTTTCAGTCTGCACAGCTTTCACTACTCAAAAAAAAAAAAAAATCAGGCAAGAGAAACATCACTGAAAAATTATGATAAGATCAGGATCTAAGGGACTTCAGCAGCAGTGCTATGCTGATTGCTAGGATAGTCCAGTGAGCTCCTTCTCAAACCAGGTTTGTTGCACATTCTGGTAGTGAATCTGAGAATGTGATGCTGAAGCCCAGGTGCAGAGCGCACACAGTCTTCATGCCCAAGCAAGCTCTGCAGCTCAAGACAGGGTAAGGCACAACAGGCTGTATTGTCTCAGTCTTCCCTGGCAACTGCTCTTCACACACCCTTTGAGTGGATGGGTCAGAAGGTGAGGGCAAGATGAAAAATGTCCCTCCCACTGTGAAGATCAGGCCTGAAGAACCTGAATATCTATAAATCTATGGGTCCCAATGAGATACATCCTGCAGTCCTGAAGGAATTTGCTGATGTAGTCGCCAAGCCACACTCAATGATATTTGAAAAGTCATAGTGGTCAGGTGAAGTTTCTGGTGACTGGGAAAAAAACAGCATCACACCCATTTTTAAGAAGGGTAAAAGAGATGACCCTGGAAACTACCAACCTGTCAGTCTCACCTCTGTGCCAGGAAAAATCATGGAGCGCATCCTCCTGGAAGCTATGCTAAGACACATGCAAGGGAGGTGACAAGGGAGAACCAGCCTGGCTTCACCAAGGGCAAATCCTGTTTGACCAACCTAGTGGCCTTTTATGATGGTGTCATTGCATCAATGGACAAGGGAAGAGCCACTGATGTCACCTGTTTGGCCTTTAGTAGGACCTTTGACACAGTCCCCCATAAAATCCTTCTCTCCGAATTGGAAAGATATGGATTTGATGGGTTGACTGTTTGAGGAACTGGCTGCAAGATCATACCCAGAGAGTGGTTGTCAGTGGCTCAGTGTCTGGATGGAGATCAGTGGCAAATGGTGTCCCTTAGGATTCAGTACAGGGACCAATGCTCTTTAATATCTTCATCAATGACATCAACAGTGGGATTGAGTGTACCCTCAGCAAGTTTGCAGACTACAGCAAGCTGTGTGGTATGGTCAGCACACCTGAGGGATGGGGTGCCATTCAGAGGGACCTAGACAGGCTCAAGCAGTGGGCCCAGAAGGACATTATGAGGTTCAGTAAGTGCAAGGTTATGCACCTGGGTCGTGGCAGCCCCCATCATCAATAAAAGCTTGGAGACAAAAGGATTGAGCAAAGCCCTTCTGAAAAGGACTTAGGGTTACTGGTGAATGGCAAGCTGGACATGAGTTAGCAGTGTGCCCTTACAGCCCAGAAAGACAACTATATCCTGGACTGCATCAAAAGAAGCGTGGCCAGCAGGTCGAGGGAGGTGATCCTGTCCCTCTACTCTGTGCTGGTGAGATTTCACCTGGAGTGCTGTGTCCAGATGTGGAGTCCTCAGTATGAGAGAGACATAGACCTGCCGGAACACATCCAGGGAAGGGCCACAAAATGATCTAAGGGATGGAACTGTTGCCCTACGAGGGCAGGCTGAGAGAACTGGGGCTGTTCAGTCTGGATAACAAAAGGGGGGGCTGTAAGAAAGAAAGGGACAGACTCTGGCTGGGTCTGTGGTGATAGGACAAGGGGAAATAAGAATATCAAACTAAAAGAGGAGAGGTTTAGATTGGATATAAGGAAAAAGTTTTTTACCATAAGGGTGGAGAAGCACTGGAACAGGCTGTCCAGAGAGGTGGTGGATGCTCCATCCCTGGAGACATTCAAGTTCAGGCTGGATGTGGCTCTGAGCAACTTGATGTAGCTGTAGATGTCCCTGTTCATTGCAGAGGAGTTGGACTAGAAGCTCCCTTCTAACTCAAATGATTCTATTACTGCTGCTCTATCTGTTGAGGGGTTGTGGGAACATCTCATTCATTACTCTTCTTGAGGATCCTTATGAATGGCCATATAGCAAAGGCCAATAGCAGAAGCTCAAAATTGTGGTGGATTTGCAGTTATTCCTTGCAGACTGGGGAGATTTTCTTCTACCCTTAGTACGCAATGAATAGAAAGCAGAAGTAGAATAATATCTTTTCAGTTACAGAGGTTCATACTTTAGATTTCATGTGTTAAAAAAATAGTTAAGAAGTATTTTTAAATGGTTTAAAAGTATTAAAATTCAACGTATTTAAAGAAAGCATTTAGCCCGTACATCCCTAGGGGCTGTATTAGTTAAGTACTTTATTTTAAACTAACCCATTTTATGGAGACTTTTCTTTTTAAGTTAATGAAAAAAACAGCAGGAAGATCCAGATTCTACTGTTCTGAAAACACTAATATTTAGAAAAAGAAGTTTATCTGTGATGTATTATTTATATATATTATTTATATTTTTATAGTATTATTTGTATTTTATGAAACCTGGGTGTGACCAAATCGAAATTGACTGCTTTGCCAATATTAATTCCCCACTGATGCATCTCACAATGTAGTCTTTTCCAGGGACAGGTCCCGTTCCTCAGGGAAGTAAATAACTCAATGATTTACTGATAAAGCCACCCAGTATATATATCACCCATGTCTCATACATCACTGTCACAGGCAACAGATTGCCTTGCTAAGTGGTTCTGTGTTGCTGTTTGGACTGCCTTCTTTTGTAGTTAGTTAATCTGACAAGACCTATGTGATTTTAGCCACACTTATATGAATACATTTAATTTTGAAATACAGTTTTATAAAGTTAATTGCAATGATTGTCTGAATTTATAGATCGTTTATCATTGAAAAAATGTTGATACCAGTCAGTAACTGTGCTGTTTATTCTCCTCATGGATTTTTGGATCTTTTAGACTCTTAAGGTTTATTTTATGATATTTCCAAACTCATGAAGTACTACTATTGTTTTAAATGTTTGGAAGAAGGCAAGGATAATCTAAAGCTATATCTAAATTGCTAAATAAAAAAGGGTCACAGATTTCAAGAACATAAGCTTCTTCATAACTCTAGCAAAAGTTCTGATCAAGTTCAAAGAGATTTCTAGTTGATTTCTAGTTCTGGATTCCTTCAAAGAAATGTTGCCCTAAATTTCAGAGGGATTATGGTTTCTTGTCTGAACAATAAGATTTTGAATCATAATCATGAAGGCTCTTTACTGACCTACAGCAAGAACACCCTAATCAAAAGCCAGGATCTGATCTTATTTTTCCAGAAGTCTGTCCTCTAAAAAGTGCAAGGTTGAAAGGGGAATGTTTTCTGCTTAATTGGATGCATTCATAATCTTCATTCCAGTGCATTAAAGAACAGTATTTTGTCTGTGCCCACCTAATGAATGTAAAGTGCAGCCTGTGAGGAGACGCACCCCTCCAGGAGGCTATCTGGATCATCTGAGTACAGGATGAGTCCTAGATTAAGGCAGTGGTATTTGAGGCACAGGAGCAGCAGGATAAATGTCTCTTCAAGGCTTGCATTGACCCTCATCTCCACTGGGAATAGGAATGTTTGGGCTGCCTAAGTCAATTTGGATTTGTTTTTACAGCCCCAAGGGACAGTGCTGGCAATCTAGGTGTGATGCTGCAAGGGGTGGCTCAGGCCCTGAGTCTTTTCAATTAAACACATCGACCAGACTGAATTATTTGTGTTGTATTTACCTCAGTTTGCCTCTCTTTAACCTTGGGAAGCACAGCAGCTTGAAAAGACTCACTTTTATACTGTAATAGACGCTTTATGCTGCCTTCTCCTTGAGAAAACTATCTAACAAAACAAAAGTGCTTCACAGTTCTCCTCAGCTGCCTAAATCCTAGGGATACCCTTCTTATTAAATGTGGGTGTTTTTGTCTGGGTATCCTTATATTCAGAGGCACAACAAACAAGTGAAGGCTAGGAGACCAGGCTGAATATGGCAGCCTGCTTGTCCACGCCATGGATTGCTAGCATGTTCCCTAGCTGTATTGGGCTGCTTGGGTAAGTTCTGCCCAAGCACATCTGTTTGAAGGTGCTAGCTGTATGCACTGTAGGCTGGAGTCAGTCAGTGCCTCCTGACCCTGGGCCAGGAATTGGTGCTTGGACTCTTTCTTAGCAGTGTAAACAGTGTATGTTTAGTTTTGGCCACAAAACCTCACATTCAGACTGTTTCCTTCCTGTAGTTCTATTAAGTATGTTCAGAATGGAAATTCTTTATCCACTCCCCCATCAATGTACTTTCTCTGCGGGGGGATATTTAGCATGGAACTGGCCTCAGTGTTCAGTGCTGGCTAAAAGCCACCTGTGGGGTTGGTTGGACCAGGTAAACCTTTCGGGAGAGTTACATCCTCGTGAGCCTGGGGAGAATGAGAACATTGGGTGGAGAAAAAATTTGTCTTTTAAGTTGGCATTTAGCTTGTTCATAGCCTGTGCTTGATTTTGTTACTTTGAAGGGGTTATTGGCTTAAGAACAGTGGTTGCCACAGCTTGGTAGACATTTTCTGAGTGTTGCCTATGTTTTGAATGTTGTTGCAATTGTTTATTACACCACTTGGGACCTGTTTATGGTGCATTTTCTTACAGTTTTCTTACACTTTCTCCATCAATGGTTTTAATGATATCGAAGAGAAATAAGGTGCAAGTGAGAGCAAATACAGCATTTGGCTTTGGTCAGATATTTTAGCTTCTACAGACTCTGCCATGTTAATCCAATGATACTTCTGAATAAACAAAAATTTAAAAAGGGAGCAAACCAGATCTGTTTCTTTGCTGAAGGTTACATACAGCAAGCAGCAAACCCTGAAGGGAAGCTTCCCCTTTGACTTTTTGACTGACTGATAGATAAAGAGAGAGCTTTCAGTCTTCATTAAAAAAGTAAAAAAAAAAAAAAAAAAAAAGGAAATGCAAAAAGCCCAGACAGTTTCAGCTGAGTGGGTGAGTACAGCATGGTGTTAGATGTAAGCTGATACTGGGAATGTGTTTGGAAGGACAAACAGAAGGGCACATATCTACAAATAGAAAGAGGAGCTAAAGTTGGGCTTTTTAAAATGGTATTTTAAAACCAAATCTAGACATGACTTAAAATTATATTTGTAATGTGAATTCATGTAAAATCCATTTTTAAATCTGTCTGAAAATATACAGTATTCTAGATACATTGATTTCAGACAGGAATTCTGTTTGCAGCCTATTTTTCTTTAAAGGGCTTTGCATTTCTGCATAAAAAGCTTATTAATTATTTGTAACTGCTTGTCATCATATTCTGATAATAGAGGCCTGGTTAGGGATAATAACTACCACAATGCTATTTTGGGTGTTAGAGATAATATATATACGTATATACATATATACATATATACATATATACATATATACATACACGATTCCTGGTGCAATATTACTCAAAGCATCTCCTTTCTCCCTGTACACAGGACCAAAAGTGCAGGCACATCATTTATTGATAAGACAAAAAGAATGTAATGAAATTATCAATGTTCTTGAATTAATTATGAACATGATTAAGAAAGCTAAAATCTCAGGAGCCAGGATCTCATTACCCATTCAGTCTTAGGGATTGCTTTCATTCAGCAAGGCAAAAAGGCTTTGAGCAGTCCCACAATTGCCTTAGTCTCATTTATTTGTGGTAGTATTAAGGTTTATTTGTTTTCTGGTTTGCACTTCTTCTGAAATTATTTCTTAGTTTATTCATTTAACAAAATGTTCCTTCCTATGTCACAGAAGAAAGTGCCTACAAGGCCTAGATAGGTTCTTCAGTCTGCAGACCTCCCTTTGAGAACATTTCTTCCAACTCACATTGCTGGAGCTCCTAAATATCTTTCAAGGTAAGTCTGAGAATGTAGCCAAAAAAGTTCTTTCAGATTTATGTCTGCAGCTGTACTACAGTACTGTCTGATTCCCATTCAGCTCAGAGCCTTAATGACATCATTATTACGCTGTCTGAACCAGATTTAACTTGGAGCCTGCACGATATTGTTGCTTATCTTCCTTCCTATGTGGGAGATTCAGTATTGCTGTGCTTAAAAAATAACAATTAGTCGCCGATGGTGTAGAAATGGGTCAGATTCTGAACTTTCAGAAACTGGGGGAGACCGAAGGAGCACTGGTACATGCAAGCATGTCTATTTAAAAATCATTTTTTTCATCTAGGAATTGATAACTGGGCTATGCTTTTCGTGCACAATTGTCTGCCTGAGGAATGAGGCGTGCAGCTGCCTTATTTACAGAGTCACAGTGCACCGTATTACTTAGCAATTTTGAATTTCTCTTTACAAGGCCCTTCTGAATTCCTTGTTATTGCAGGGTTTTTTCCCCAAATGAGTGCCTGAACGATGGGGTGTAGTGAATAAATCTTGGCAGTAGCTCTGCTGAAATAATGCTCTGATGATTTTTAAAAACGGACATAAAATCTTGCAAGCTCTAGAAGCAGAGATCTAACAGACTGCAGGCTTCTTTTTTCCTCTTTTAATGGAAGTTTGATATGTCTTTTAATATCTTTCCTGGTTTTTATTTTCAAAAAGAGGAGAGCTGTGTGTAGCCCTGTTTTTGGTACAAGCTATTATATACCAGAATAGACTAAGGACAGCAAAGAACATATTTTAGATTTAAATTAGTGCTGTCTGTGACACATTGGAAAGATTGATTCTTGTTGTATTTTTTTCCTCCATAATGCTTGGATATAGTATTTTACTGCCTTTCCTAATCTCAGTTAATAAATATAAACAAAATGCAAACCAATTAATTTGCTCAGAGTGTGTACATCACCTAAATGGGACAATCAGACTGAAGAAACAACGATAATGCCTTACTCTCTTGTGGTAACCTTGAAATGTAGAATTACATTTAGAGCACGAAGAAAAAGCCTGTGCAAATACTACTGCTCATCTATAGGTCTGCAGACAGACAAATGAAAGTGTGTTTAAAGAAACAAATGCAGAGGAACTTTTGTTAAAACCAACATGTGAAAGTCATTCATACTGCTGGCATATACATCCCATGGCAATTAGAAAACAATGTTCCTGGGTCTTTTAAGATTCATGGATGTGAGTTCTTTAAATTTATGTCTAAATGAAAGATTTTACCCTCAATACAATTCTTTTCTGTCTGCTTCAAGATTTCATATTTTATTTAAAAAATGGCTATTGAAGATAGTTTGACATACTCTTACAAACTACACTACATTGCTCTGGGCCTGGTTTTAGCTTTCATTTTGATGGCAACTTTGCAAGTGTTAAAACCATTTGTGATATAAAAAGCATAAATTCTTTTCCTGTATCTGATGGAAGAAAAAAAATGATTTTTTTTTTGCCTAAGATTTTTTGAAAAGGTACTGAAAGTAAAGCTTTTTAAGTTCCTCTCTTTCTGAAGAACTGGAAATAGCTCTGCCTGTTTTGATATTTCTCTCCCGTTAAAAAGCAATATTATATTCTGTAGGTGCAAGGAATTGATCCTTTTTCTCGGGAGAGAGAAGTTCAGTAGCATATTTTAAGGTGCCTTCCTCCCCTTTAGCATTCTGTTATTTTCTGATGCTCAAAAAATAGTTTGGAGGATCAAATTTATTATATAGTAAGAAATATATAGCTACCAGTAAAGGCAGCAGTAAATAAACAGTATAAACAATAAAACAATAACAGATTGTTACCTGCGTGATATGAAACTAGCACATAAACATTGATTTAAACTATATTATCACAGGAAAACACACTGCTTTGTTTTGTTAATGTTTTACTATTTTCTAACACAAAATTCATGCTTATTTGCTTATCACAAAGAGTTCACGCTTACATAAGGTAGCATGAAAGCACTTACTGAACTAAAATTATACAGTTTGATAGGAAATGTTTAAAGCAAAGTATCAGTAAGAGCATAACTTTTGCATTTGTGGAGAATACTAAATTGCAGTAATTAAAATAGTTCAAATGCGTGAGAGTTTTCATTTGGTCTGTGAACCTTTTTAACAAAGATGTGGTCAGAAATGCTGACTTACTTTGAATGTGTTTACATATCCTAGATTTTTCTTGATGTCTGGCAGGGGAATGGATTTAGACTGATAGGAGAAAAGTATGTGCATAGTTTGGGTCACTGGGGAAGAGTTGTGGAAGGATTACAAAGTCAGTCTCTAAATGAGCTCAGAGAAAACTGCTCTTTAGAAGGAGAGGAAGGCTTGCGATTTGGTAGAATCTGAATTTATTTTTTTATTACTATTCTGCGGGACAGTCCAGGAATAAAGGAAATCTCTCCAAAATAAGTCACAAGGGAATCCAAGAAGTTAGAGAGCCTCAAATTACGTATGCTGATTATATGTCACTTTGATCCCATTAACTTCTGAGACACAAGGGATGGATTGTAGCAATCAATAATTTAACTCCTACTGACTTTGGAAAGAGCAGGATCTGGCCCAAAGTTGTTGTGAAGGTGACCATTTCATACAAACGCTCAAGCTGAAGTTAATATTAAGAGGTATGTTGTCAATGTATATTGTTTATGCACTAATACATCACAGTGCCTTTTTTTATCTGGCCAGGAGCCGACTGACATTTAGCAGCTGTGTTAACCTGAGTGCAGGAGAGTGCTTTGTGTCTTTCTAAATGCTAGTCAAAAAGTAATGCTTGGAGATCTCTCTTATCTAATTACCAACAAAATTAACAAATGAACATTTAAATAAATTACATTTGCAATATATTTAAACCAATATTAAAATCCTTCATTGCCCACTTGACGTGAAAAAATATAAATTACACCTTTCAATGATTTTTATTTTTATTTTGAGGGACTCTCCATTCCTATAATGTAAGCCAAAAGACTAAGAATTTAAATAGCTGTGGTTTGCTAATCCGATGACTGGTAAGTTAATATTTTCATTCCACTTTTGGCAGTTCAAGAAAAGTTACAATTTCATTTTCCATTACAAAGAATAAAAATATCTTCTTCAGTACGTAAAATCTGAAGATTGTCTTCTAGCACTTATTATTGTTGTGTTTTACCAGAAAATATCAGTGATTTGTATTTAGATGTTGACTTAAAAAAATATATCGATTTTTGTACAGATTGAGCTGATTTTAAACAGGCTCAGCTGAATACCTTAAGCACCTTCAGCAGACAGAGTCCTAGAGTAGATCAAATCAGTATTTTCAAGAATATTAGATTTTATTATTGCAAAGCGTTGTATCGTTGTAGGGTAACAAGCTTCTCAGATAAGGAATGGTTATTTGGCTTACAGCACTGTAGTGTTACCTCCCTGCTGCTGCTGCTGCTGCTGCTGCCGCCCAGATGCAATGTGTATTGCATCTAGTAGCACAGAAGGAGTTTTCATTGCTTTCAGGAAAATTATTTTTCTAGGAGGTCAGCTTTGTTCTGCACGGGTTAAACAGAACTACCTGCTTTAGATTGATTTAAATCAGTAATGGATCTGCTCATAAAGCTGCTGTTACTAGATATTACACCGCTATCTTAGTCCTTTGATAGCTCCGATAAGAAGTGCTTACCACAGAGGATGCTCCTAAAGGACAGATATTGTTTCCTGTACCTTAGGGAGTAAAATGCCATACTGCTGGATCAGGAACTTTTACTAACAGCAAGTAAATTCAGGCCTTATCAAGTTACAGCACAAACTGCACTCATGTTTTATTATTCTCATTAGAGATTTAAGGACTAATTCCAGTTGTTAGCGCTTAGCAGTTTAATGTTTTCCATAGATAAGAATTAAGATTCTTCTGGGGAGTTTTTTTATTTGCTAAAGCTTGCAAAATATAATGTGGTAATGCACTTGCTTTGATGTAATACAACTGGATTTCCTAAATGCTTTGAAGGGATAGGGTTTTAAAAATTTAAATCTAATAACTGAATTTCTCAACTCTAAAATAGTCATTTTCAATCAGATAGGGTTTTAAGAGCTAAAAAAGGCAGATTTTGCCTTGAAAAAAAAAAATACCAATATTGTTAGTACTTGAGCATTAGTACTATGCATTAGTAATGTTTCCAAATAGATGCAGATCAACAAAGGTAAGAATTTCTGTGTGTAGAAAATTATTAATTGAGCAAACATTACAAAGTCCATCTTTACAGGCAATGAAGTTGATATATTTTTGAGTCAGAAATAGAAAATATGAGCTAACTATGTTCTTACCAAAATGACATATTTAGAGGAGAGTAAATCTTGAACTTTCCATACATTAATTTCTCAACAGATTCATAAAGGCATGGAATTGAAAGATGTGAAACAAACAATAAGATACTTGCATTAGACTTGTGATGTCAGAGAAATGCATTTGTGTTTTTGCATGAAAAAGTGACTTGAAAATGGAGCTGGTCCTTAATTACCTTGGCTTTATAAGCATAACTTGATTTGAGAAACTAGGATTTGGGATCCTGCAGGTGGGTTTCAGAGCTGCTGCAGTTGCACTTATCCCAGCCATAGTTATTGCAAACACATTTGCTCTCAAAACTCAGGTGCATCTGGTTGTCTTTTGGAAATTGAGTATCGGCTGCCTCATGAGTTGTTGGTCTTCATGTTTCCGAGTTGTTCTTTCAGACACTGTAGATATCAGAGGCTTATTAAGAATGACCTTGCGTCTCAGAAACTTCATTTGGGGTAATGAAGTCTATTTATCTAAATGATAAATAAAATTTAAAATGTTGGTGTGTGTTGTTACAGTTGTTGCTCTCTGCAGCAGATATGGGCACATTTTTGTTGGATACCTCTATATTTTTTCTCTAACTCATTGGATATATCCTATTTGAAATAGTTTCCTTGGTAATATTATCTCATAAAGGCAGGTCCTGTAAGACCCTCGCAGCTAATCAATAATAACTGTTGTTAGTAATGATTATTGATTAGCTATGACATTGCATTTGGAAGACATTTTTTATGGGGTAGCAATACTAGGAGTAAGAGGAGAAGTTCCATTGACTTGCAGATGTAAAAGACACACCAATTATTTTTGAGAGAGCAATTGTTTGTGGAAAAGCTTTTAAATAGGCATATCTGAGTATAGTTTTTAAAGTTGAGATATATAAAATCTTGTTGCTTGGATAGTTAACTCTTTTTAAGAGTCTGGGCTTGCTATTGGTACAATTCACTTTAACGTAAGATTGCTTTCTCTGGCATTTTCCTTTTGAAGTTTAAGGTATACTTCTTGTGGTTATGTTACTGGATGTAATCCCCTCCTATGTAAAAAAAATCAAATTTATTATGAGGAACTCCCACCAGATATGTTGGAAAACTTACATGTAGCTGTTCTGTGTCCAAAATGCTGTTCAGTAGATTTTCCAAAGCACCCAGGTAACAGCTGGCGCAGGCCATGTGCCAGCCTTGACAGCCCATATGCTCTCTTTAGTGCTGTAATTATCTCAACACAAAACTCTGATAACCCAGTCTACAGGGTCCAGTTTCACTAGGTTAAATTGACTCAGTGGCTTTGTTAGTAAGTTCCTTTGGCACAGTAAGAACTTCATCAAGACTTTAAGTATCGTGGCAGGCTTGGAAAACCAATATGACTGCTAGTTTCAAGACAGGTGTCTTATTAACCCTAGGAGATTGTAGGTTTCAGTTCATTATAGTGGCACCCAGCAGCACTACTATAGTTAAAGGTCTGTCATTGTTTCCATTATATGCCCTCCTTTTCCAGAAGACTTTCTTATTCCTTTGGTTTAGCCTGCTTTGGGCTATACTTTGGCATATGACTCGTCAGCCTGGAGGCATTTTTCTTCTCTTTCAACAAAATTTGAGCTAAATTGCCTTAGCTTTTTTTTTTATTATTATTATTTTTTAATTAGGCTTAGAGGAAAATAACACTGTACATAGTTTTTACACCCGTTTCAGCTTGAAAAAGTTATGAATATTTCTCTTTCTAAAATAAACACTTTGAGAGTTTTTACTTTGTATAAGCCTCATAAGCTTTTTAGGTAAAAATGAACATGAATAACATAAGCTGGGATCCCCAGTATTCCATATGGTGAATGGCATTACGAAAAGTGAGTGAGGGTCCATACCTCAACGTTTTTTTCAGTGAGTCTGAATGGGCCAGGAGAACGTATGTTCAGTTGGCGTGAGTTTATCCAAACATTCTTTTGATACCTTTTCAATGCCTCAGCTCAAGTACAATGAAGAGTAAAACGAAGAGTAAAAAGAGACCTGTTCTTTATGATTGACTTATGTGCTACTAGTGGTGGTTCAGCTCCCTGTGGAAATATACAACAATACTCCTGAGTGCTTGGATAGGTCCCTTGTTGGGTCTGATGCAATAGGTCTCTTGAAAGCCAAAAGGAGTCAATGAAATCTCTCCTTTAGGCTTTTGGTCAGCACTTGGTGTATTTGGACTGACTAGAGATGGTCTCTGTGGCTCAGTGTGACAGTGAGTGAGCTGAAGAAAGCTAAACTAATGTCTGTGTAGCACAAGACTAGGCCAAAAGCTGCCTATCTTGTCTGTTCAGAGCCCTTATTGATTCTTCTTAGAGTCTTTACATGGGTAGAGTAAATTTCAGCTTTCCACTTGGTGGATGATAGCTGTCTGCAGACCTCTGCTTGGCAAGCTGACCTTTTCCATTAGTACAGGATGTACAGGACAGCTCCTAAAGATCTGCAGATTGTTTGCTGCCAGTTGCTGAAAGGAGATGCCTGGTGTTGCTATTGCCATAGGTGCCCTCCCTTGCAACTTCTCTTTTCAACCCCAGCCCTTCTGGCCCACAGGGAGAAGACTATCTTGCAGTCTGGAAATAAATGTAACTCCACCTTCACTGTGCTGGAAAAGAAAGACAAGTTCTGTTATTGAGCTTTCTTCCACAGGTAGTCATACAACTATCGTCATCATTTATATGTTGTCAGGAGTAGTCACCAAATTTATTGACTTGCACATTATTCTTTGCAAATAAGTTCTAGCTGCTCTCCTCATATTATAATTAAAACAGCAAGGGCTTTAATCATTTATGAAATTTTAAACTACGTACTGAATATAAATGTATCATTCAACGTGATAGAATGAATTAAATTCATCTTTGTCAAATAAATGTATGAAAGATGAAATATGTCTCATCCCACATCATTATCCAATAAAATGTCTGTTTTCTAAGTGCTTTAGCATAGCATGTGGTTTGCATCATCCTCAGGACATAAATGAAAGTCTTTCAAAATACTTTTAAAAAGTACATTTTTTTCGAGGACGGTGTTTATTACAAGAGCTAGCTTAGACCTAAGCATTATATTGAAATCTGTACACAGATGTGTACATTCTTTTCATTTGTACTAGGGGGGAGTTTTAGCCAGCTTCCAGGTTGGTTATATTTTTTCTGTCATTATCCAACTAAGAAGCCTTTGATAGTTTAGTGCCTTTTATGTATAAGAGACGGGCAGCCCTTTACCTTTTGCTGTGCCACCCCACTGAAACCATGTCCGGGTACAAAAATGACGAAGCCGTTGCAAGTACAAAATGTGTGTCACTTGAGAGGGAGGGACTGCAGGGACAGCGATGGAAAAGAAGCCCTGGCACAGCTGTTCCCCTGCAGTCACGATGCTGTGACACAGGACAAAACTTCTGCTTCTGAAGGAAGCCTCCATTGCTTTCTGTTGATTTCTTGTGGCTGTGGGTTTTGGAGGTTAGTCTAGAGAGCATTTTGGGACCACACTTTCTTCAGGAACAACCTATCTGGGGGATAAAAATATAGTAAAAATCCCATTAATTTTTCTTCCACAGCTTTACCTTGCCTTATGGAGCTGGCCCTGAAAAATTACTTATCCAGCTTCTACCTGCCCTTCCAGATTTACTGTTCTGTGTCTTACAAAAACAGCTCAAGACCAAACACAGGAAAATTCAGGCTAAGGACAATACTGATATACTGATATCTATTCTTTTGATATCTTTCATCCTTTTCTGGGACATTTGCTTTCTCAGCACCTCGTATCCATCATTTTTCCTAGAGTCAATTTTTAGTTCTGCATCTGACTCCCATGAACTCCAGTGAGTGCTGCCTATCTTTTCTGTTTTCCTAGTGACTCAAGCAAATTGTCTTGTCATTAATAATAGACAGGTGTAGAATTTCATTCTTGCAAATACAGCAGCAGTTCTGTAGTCTTGTGTCCAAAAAGCATATAAAATACTGAAATCAGAGAGCACCTCTCTGCACCAGCATCCTTCAATGGATGGGCAGATCTCTCGGCTAGATGGAGCAAGACAGAGTCATTTTTTTTTCAGTCAATTACTTACAGATTAAAGCTTTCGAATTCTGGGCACCTATCTTTATAGAGGACCCATATCATATAGATCACTGAACAATCATCAGATGGTGTATTTTGGACTCATGCTTGAAACCCACCAGATGCCAAAGTGGTGCTGCAGAGGGGTCTGGATCCAACCTTAGATCGTTACTGGTGTAGACTGTAATCAAATCACTGATGTACAATTTGTTTTGAGTTGACAAATACTTAAATTAATGAAGCCATCACTGTCCTGAATAACACCAACAGTATATTCTGCATTCATAGTTAATGTGCCAGTGGAAAAGAAATTAAGAAAATAGAGTATATTTAATGTTTCTCATTTGTGCTAAATACATCACCTTCCTTTTTCACATGTAGCATAAATTAGAGACACTTCACTGTATGTATTATTTGTATAGCACTTGGCCATATATCAGGATGTAATCTAGTTCTCTAATTAGCTTCTTCCAAGTACTTACAGTTACCCCAGGCTGGTGATCACCCATATGAAAGCAAATGTGGTCCTGGCAATTGTTTGTACATGCAGTTGGACAGACATGGTGAAAATCTTTTCTAAAGCTTTCCTGTGGCTTGCAGCCACAGTATAAGCAGTAATTGTCTGAGACAGTTCATAGGGATCAGGCAGTTTGCTTGTTATGGTGAAGCATGCATCATGAAAGAAGACATTTGAGGTTTAACGATATCTTTCTAATAGCCTTATGATAGAGTTCCTCAATACTGAAAGATTTTGTTAGTTTGGAAATATAATTTTCATTAAGTCTCAAAATAAAAAAAAAGAGTAGAAGTAAAGTGCTTTTGCTGAAACCCTTCGATTCTTTTTCTCTTGCTTCCCAGCATCGTTTCAAAGACTGGAAGGTGATGCTGTATTCCTTGGTGTGCTTTCAAAAGTCAAGAGCGGCAATATTTAGTACATGCTTGGGCAACCGTGTTTGAAATCCATGCTTCCTCTCTCTGGTGCTCTGATGTGCCTTTAGGGGACGCTTGCCTGTTTGTAGTTTGTTTTCTTTTGTTTAAGGTTTCAGCTACTGCATTGACTAATGATTATATAGCAGTAAACTCTCGTCCCTGCTAAATTCAGAGGTAATGCCTCAAAAGCATTTTTCCCTTGTGTGACATAAAACAATAAAAGAACTAGACAGTCCCCCTTTGAGGAAGAATAATCCTTTGTTTAAAGGGGAAAAAAAAAAAGCGTGCATCTTCTTGATGCCAGAGGGTATAGTATTCAAATCAAAGATTAAGCTAATTGATAAAAATAAAACAAATGTCTCACAGTATAGTCCTCTTTGCATTATCGAGTCTCCAGTATTAATCACATATGCTGTTTTAGTATTTGGATTGCATTTAGTTTTGAACGGTGAAATATTTATTTGATACACAAATAACATGGGATATGCTGAATATGAATTCTGTCTCGAAACTCAAAAGTAAATTTCTTTCCTTCAGTAATGTCACCTCAGCACAGAATTAGTGGGTCCTCAGAATTCAGAGACGAAGATCAACTCATTGCTAATATAGTTTACCTACATATATTACCTATCTTTAGTATCACTACTAAGAAATACATGTTTATAATTTTCAATGATATTTTGGAAAAATCCTTATATATTCTAACTGTGGCATTCATCTCTATATTCAGCTGTCTATTGAACAATTTTCACAAGAGCTCTGGTTTGGTTAGGCAGTCTCTTAAGAAAAGGAAAAAAGACACCAACATGCTATTTAATTACGAGATGCTGGGATCTTCTGTGCACATGACGTGGTAAATTCAGCATAGCCAATTTGGGACTGTTGTTTGCCTAAAATATTAACAACTATAAATGAGAAGTTAGTTCAATTTGAAAGAAAAGCTTACAGCTGAGAAGACCAAGTGCAGCACAGTTAAACTACCATTTCAGCCACAGTCTGCAATTGTTGACTATGTTTACAGAAGACTTCATTTTCATTAGTAGAAGTTTCAGAGCAATAATCAGTCATAACTTCCCTTTCACCTGAGTAATTCCAAAGCTATCAGAGAGAAAGTTTTGTATTTAGTTTTCAGTATTTCTTTTCCTGTTTCAGTTTTTTCTTTTTCTTTTTTTTTTTTTTCTTTTGTGCGCACTTCTGGACTTATGGTCATTTATTAGCATGACAGTGGTGGGGCAATTAGCTGCTGATGCAAATGCTATTGCTGATGTGTCTAAATAAATAGAGTAATTACAAATGAGCTTTCCAGGGCTGCAGTCTGTCACACTGTTCCTATTCAACTTGCAGAAGTGGCATCACTGCCACCATGCTAAACAAGCGCTGTAATAGAAACTAGATAGTTGCTGCTTGCAGACTATGGCCTTAGTAGTAGTCTGCTCTTTTGCAATTCGTTGTGTCCCGAGTTTATAACGAACACTCATAGAATGAATGGGCTGAGTCTTGTGAAAATCTGAGACGTTCCGTGCCTCAGCTAACACACAGACCAGCAACTAGTCAGAATTGGGCCAAAAGCAGATGTTCCCAGTTTAAGCACCATGCTCAGCCTTTCTCACGAGGAAACAAAAGGAACTACTTCAGACCCAGGTGCACAATTGCAGCATTGCTATGGACAAGAGCAGCATGTGCAGCCTGAAGCCACAGCTTCCCCTGACCGTTTTCAGTATAAACTCCACTCTCCATGGGAGCACCTCTGTCAGGACTGGTGAGGAAAATGGATGCATGTTGCAAACACCTACTAATGTTTATTGCTCACTTGGAGCATTGTCCAGATTGACATAAACATGCAAGAATGCCTGACCATTATGCTACTTAAGAACAATTGCTTTATGTCCATTAGCCTAATGGTTTGTGAGGAGACTGAAGTCTATAAAAATATTTATATTCATAAAAAATAAGCATCCAAGCCTCCAGTACATTTTCCCTGCAACGAGTTTTTAACATTTTGGAGGTTTGTCCTTTTGCAAAACCACTTAGTCCACAAAGGTATAAAATATAGCTCTTAATGGAGATAGTACATTTATCGAAGTGCATTAGACAGCTCTTCCTTCTCCGTCTCTTCCTGTTTGATTGGCAGCCAGTGATCCTAGATGTAACGCTATAGGAGATATTGTTTATAGCCGAAGCAGCAGGATCTGGCACCAGAGAGGACTCCACAGGCACTTGTGTTGATGGTGGCTTTGCAGTTGCCTCTGGGTCTTTCATGTGGCTGGGCTGATGAAAGCTATCTGGGCAGTTATATGCTCTTGGAAACCATTCTTTTTTCCATTGACATTTTAAATGCTTGTGGTGATTAACTGTTTGTACGCAGAGAATTTTAAGTCCTGCACCACAGTAGCTCTCTGCAGAGGCTGCTGGCACATGGTGTGCATCTATATTTCTCTTTTCTGCCTAAAATCCCATTCTTGTGTGGGGGCAAACATTTGTTTAACTGTATTTGTATATGTTTGCAGTGCTCCAGCCTCGAGGAAGGAACTCTGAGACTGTAGATACAGCATGACGGGAGGTTTTACATGTGGCTTCAGATCCCCACCTCCAAAACAGTTCAGAGATGCCATTCTACACATCTCAAGATGCTAAAAAAAAAACAAAACAAAACTAAACCAAAAACTGGTAGGACAGGAACTTTGCTGAACATTTTTGAGCACCTAAGTTAAGCCATGGGAAGATGATGGTGGTTTTACTTCCCCAGTTTCTTCTTGTCTTTTTCTTCACACACAGTTCAATAATGGGAAAAGAACGTTCATGTTGGTTTAGGTAGCACATCAAAGTGGCTGGTGCATATTGCTGCTTAGTGTTTTTAGAGGCTGCCTGCAGATTCAGGCACATGCATTGTCTCAGTTAAAAACCACAAGGGATGCACGCTTTTGGAGGAAAAACTCCCAAACACAGAGCTTTCCTTGCTGTGCTACACTCAATGAATGACACCGAAATCAAGCATGATAAGCAGAGTATGGCTTCACCAGGAATGTGCCGTAGCTTAAATAATGTCTAAAGGATCCATAAAATAGACTCTGCTTTTCAGTGGTGCTGAGCATGGGAACACTTTTAAAGTGGATTGTCCAGGAAAAAATGCAGAAGAAAGGTAAGATCCTGTGAAAAAACTCAGAAAAGGAGAAAAATTAACAGGAGAAGGGAGTTCCATGCACTTGTGAACAACTTCTTCCATTAAAATCACCGTAGGATGTTCAAGACAAATGTTTCACTGAATGCTGCTGGCTTGCATTGGCTCTGAAAAATTCTGGAAGAAGTCCTGGTTTGCTGTATGTGGTAGATGGTTTATGGCAAGAATCCTGAATTCTTCCTGTGGACCTGCTGCTAACCTCCCTTTCACTGGAAACCAAGGCTACTTCATCCCTGTTACGATGATATGATGGAAAGAATGTGAGAGTAAAACACTGGCAAGCTAACACACTGAAAGAAAAAATACTGGAAAAACATACAGAATTATTTCTCCATATAGAACTGTGTTGTGCTAGGGCAGGTCTCTCTGAACTTCCATATGAGCAGGCTTTAATGCAGTTAAGGTGCATGCTGATTACTGATCCTCAAAGGGAGGACTGGAGCTTTGCAGGACAGAAATTTATTTTACAAAAACACAGTAGTAATGTAGCTTACTGGCATTTTGCCACATTCCCTTCCTCTTATTCTTTACAAGAAGTGCTTCCTTTCCAGCTGAACAGCTTCTCCAACTCTTAAGCATTATGAAGACAGCAACAGATCAAATAACAGTTTTTTTAAGTTTGGTCTTATTAGGACTATAATAAGGTTCATTGACTCTGTGAGACTTAAGAATGTTGGATCAGGTTTCTAGTGTAAATTTAAACAGAGCTCCTACTAGTTTCAGTGGGAATTCTGGCTGAGAAAGGACTTGGAATAATTAATTACCAAAATACAGTCAATACTCTGTAAATTATCATGATACCAAAGTATCAACAGTTTGATTCCGCTGAAGGAGCTACAGGAGAGGATAAGTTTGCTGAATAAATGCCAGATTCATCAAACTGCTCCACAGAAGTGCACTGATTCCATTCACATCTGGTGTTGATAAACAATAAGAACTATTTATTTAAAAAAAACAAAAACAAAACAGCAAAGTCCATTTAGATTTTATCTGAAAGACAATCTTAACTTTTTTATTTGTTTTCAAGTGTAATATTTGTTTCAAATGATACTGTATTTTAGTGTACTTTTATTTTCTTAACTTTCGACTATTTAATTTTCCTATTCAAATTATTCCTAATTAATATGAACAATATAACAAATGGTTTTCAAAAGATGATACAATTTCTCACCTCTCTCACTGCAGAAATTCCTAGGAAAATCAAAACTTAACCTTCCTTTCTGGTCTGAAACTTTATTTTTAAACTGCCAGATTTAAGTGTATTTCAGTTCAAAGTAAGTTTACAGTCTTTGAAAGTCTAAACTTTAAAATCAACATGTATATTTTTATCTGAGATGTGATGCAATCCAGCTAGATAACATAATTCATCGTGGAAGAGAAGAGATCCAAAAAGGTGAATACTTTCCTCTTGTGTGCATAGCTGGCTGGGACATAATAAATAGCTCTTCTTGTCTTGAATCTTGTGACTTTGCCTTCACATGTCATTTGGTCAAGACAAGTCTAATTCCAAACAAAATTCCACTGGCCAACCAAACTATGGCTTCTCTATGTGGAATTCATTATGCAGTGGAAGTTAAGGTCATTTTTATTTTCAATATTGCTGAATAGTTTGTTGGTATCACTCTGTTTAAAGATTTTTACCAGTTTGTACTGAATTAACTAACAGAACATACCTTTGGATTGCAAATATGTGCTGGTAGTTGCTTTTCATATTCCATGCAGACTTGAAGTTCTATGTTCCATAAAATACAGTGGTACTAAAATTCAGTTCTACTTTTTATTCTGTTTCCAAGAAGACAGTGACCTTTGGGATGTTTGGATTCAGACAGGTTAGAGATGTACCTTAAGTGAAGCTCTAATGGAGCTTGTGTGTTCCCTTGAATATCAGTATATATATTATGTTTTTTAAAGTTCAAATTTTAGTGTCAGGTGTTCCAAACCTGCCTAAAATTTGTCAAACTCTGATTTTATGTAAGGCAGTGGAATGTGGTCAAGGCTTGTATGTTGTCTTAGTTTAAGTGCTTCCTGTTGTCATGGAAACTAAGACTGTATACAAGGTGTGCAGTATGTGCAAGTACTTCTGGGAGAAATGCATGTTTTATATACATGGAAATGTGATAACTTCTTAGCAAAAAAAATTCCTATATAGTATGCATAGATCAGTAATTTTTTTTAAAAAAATATTTTTAATGGAAATACATTGTTTTCATAAAATAATTAAGCTTGCATTTTGTTTTCTAGTGACTTCCTTACAAGATTAGAGTTAAGGGCACCTTACTTCTTTCACTGTGAGGATTTGAAGAAGTTATTCAGCTGCGATGCTGTTTGGTTCTCTTCATATTCAAAATGAAGGGAATAACATCAGAAAACATGAGTCACTACAAACTTGTAAAAATAAAAGTAAAAACCTCAAACCCCCACAGCATCATAGAAAGGCCAGGTATCATTACAGCTGATATGGTGCCATTGGTCTGTAGTTAAATAAGCTGGCATTGCAGATCAGTACTTTCAAAGCAGTCTGACTGTGATGCAAAGCACTATCCAGATCAAGTTTTGTAAGTTATTAGTCAGGACTAGTGAGCCATTTGACTGCAGAGTTACAAAGAGCATTTCTGATCATGATTTCATTTATAGTTGATGAAGAGAGAGTCACAAGTCTAATTTTAGAACATCCAGTAAGCAGTCTCAGTGCAGATATTTTCCTTTTCACTGGTACAGTATTTCTCATTGTAGCTGCTGATGAATTGGGTAGATATTTTTACAATCATGAGTACTCTGGTCATGGGTAGTGATTGACTGTAAACAGCTAATCATACGGAGGGGAAAGCAAAGCAATGTGAAATTATTGTATATTGAATTGAAATATTATGAAGCACTGAATTAAAAACAAGGTGAGCTCACTGGATATAACCGTGTGGGTCTGAACTTGTTTGCCTCACCTCCAAATTGAGCTTCATATGCTTACCTAATAAAATCTACAGCTGACCTAAAAATGACTTCAAAGATATTACTGTACATTCAACCTTTGCACAGGGGGTTGAAACCTAATTTAGAAAAGCATTTTGCTGTCCTAGTCCAAGTAAATTAAACTATACCAGAGTTTGAGATATTCTCATTTAGATAACACTGAATGTATGACTGCGGTTCTTTAAAACAGATTATTCTAACTGCATTGTGCAGTTGTTCTCAGATATCCCAGGAATACATCAGCCATCAGTTCTCATTATGGAGCCATGGTTTTTCCTCCATCCCACTGCCTTTCCTTTCAGTGTTGCTTCAGACACTGTTCACATTTCTTGGATTTGCTGCAGTCAAAGCGGAGTAAGGAAACAGGACTGACAATGAGGAGAAACAACACTTTCAGGGAAAAATTAACCTCATGTTAAATTACAGCCTTGAGCTGTCAGGAGGTGCCTTTGGAAGTAGATGCATTTTCCCTGATGAGTATAAAGCACAGCTTACAAATAGTTCATACTGAAATGTTTTATCTGTAGACACCTAAACCCATCTGAAAAGTTTATCAGCAGTAGTGTTATTCACCCCAAACATGGTGGCCTAATCCTCAGCAGGTAAAGAGAGTAATCTTTTCTTGTTGCCGTTCTGTGAATTGTGTCCAGGCAGTGCACTGCTGGGCGCAGGCCATGGCCATGTCACAAAATGCCACGTGTATTCTGTAGAGAATCAAGAACCAATACTTGAGACCATAGCCCAGACACTTACAATTGTGCAGTATATAAGCTCTGTTGCTTCCTAGATAGACACTGTTCTATATAGACTGCCGATTTTCCAGTAACTAGAAATTTCCTGAAATTTTGAAGGTCAGCATGTCACCAACAAGATTAAACAAGGTTGAGGTGGGTCACTTCTTTCCTATTCTCCAGCTGCAGACAGAAAAGCTTAAGTCCTTAGATTCTCAGCCAAGCTCTAGCTGCTTTAGCTATGCTCTTTCCTGATGCTCTAATAAAGTTACTCAGCTGAAAACAGGAATGACTGCCTTTCCCTAAGTTCTTTCATTAAGTTAATTACAAGCTGCTGCAGTTCTCTTCTAGTTCTTCAGTCCCTCAGTGGTTTAGGGTAGTTGGTATTGCCCTATCTGAGAGGAAGAAAATACTCTGCTTGTCTGTTACCTGACAGGTCTTGTCTCACTGCCTCCTTTTGAGTATCATGGATCCTTGGCTCCCAGGCCTGTGTGACGTAGCCCAGCTGTAGCAGTGCTCACTGAATAACTACGCACTCATACTCTCTCATCTTTCTTTCTGCACCCTTCTCTCTGCTCATGCAAATACTGATTTTTCAGTAAACAGAACTCTTACTTGGCTCTGTTCATTTCCAGTTTCTAATTTCTTCACTTCTCTTTACCATTCAGCATCTCCTGGATGCTATTTTGGCCCCTGCCCTGAATATTTCTCTACTCATTCTCTATCTAACACCATACAGCCTTGCTTCTCCTGGTTTTATACTTCTGATGCGGCAAGATTTTGCTTTGGCTAATTATATTCTGTGATTGCAGAGTAAAAGGTTCTTTACAGCTGTCTCTATTCTCATCCTATATTTTCAGGGCTTTTCACACTATTGCATATTTAATATTTGCTAAACTCCACATTGGAAATGTTGAAAAAAGGTTAAAAGGCGTTAATAAAACTGGGAAAAGTATGGATAAAAGATATGCTAAAATGCTATTCATAGATCATAAAGCATTCTTCAAAAGAACACAGATATAAATGAAAGTAGACGCATAAAGTTGTCAGTTTTATGTCTAAATGTTCTGTGATTGAACCTTCTGATTTATCCCAGTTTGAAAATATGCTATAGATTTTATAAGAAAGTATACCAAAGTTTGCAAATGGCTATGTTTTACTAGATTAAGTGATTTATCCTTAAGTGAATAATATAATATTCCGTATTCTGGTGTTGCAGACAGTGACTTCATCTAGCAGAATTTAATTAATAGTTTTACACATTTAAACCAGCACTTTCTATCTTTGATGAAATCATTTTTAAATCTATTCTTTCCATTTTAAGTTCTGGCTCTGTTTGCTGGAATACTGTCAGTATCTGTGGTCTGTATGACTGATTAAGAGACCATCCTAAATATAATTTAAGGCATTAATGATAAATGAGTACTATTTCTATCTGTTCTTTCACAAGTTTGAGTTATTTCAAACAGTTAAGGTACCTAAAAAGTCTACCTGGCTCCTCCTAAGATCACAATAGTTAGAGAAGAGTCTCTAAATCTTCAAGTAAGTTTTCGTGTAGTTCTTACACAGCACATATCCTAATGTCTTTCTTGAGCTTATCTTACTAATTTCTCTCTAAAAGACAGAATCTGTTTCAGAACATTTAAATATGGATAGGCAGCCATCAGACAACATCTGTGCTTTATCAAGAGCATTGTCCCACATTAATTTTCAAGTTTTGGGGTATTTATGCCGTTCTGAGTGACAGATTCTTGCCTATCTATTAACAGGCATTATGAATTGACTTTAGGATTGTGCTGGTCCCTGGTACAAAGTCTTGGTGGCCTGTAAAATGAGGACAGAAACATTAGCATACCTTATTTTCTACATAGACGAGATTTAAGGAAATTAATCATCACCTCCTGTAGCAAGAACCTTTAGCTTTTGCCTCCTATTTACCAAAACTATCTTCTAAGCCAGTAACAAACTGAGTAACATATACTTTTTAATTAACTGTTGTAGCATTTAGGAAGATGCGTGCTAATCTGGGCCCCAGATCTGCAGCCCTCAGCTTTACAAGATGCTGCTCTAGCACAGCCTGTAAAGCCCTCGATAAGAGGGGCAGGGAGCAAGGTGCAAGTCCCATAGCGATAACCTCCTGACTCTGACATTATAGGTCTTTCTGCCAGAATTGAGTTCTACATCTTCCTCGATTGGTTATTGTCACAAATGAGTAATGGATGCACCCTGCCTGCATCCCCAGGTACCCCAGCCGGTCCATCAGGCCATCAGGAGCACAGCTGCCGGCCACGGGGGCAGGCAGATAACAGGCAGAGCCCCAGAGAGCTGTTAAAGGCACCGGCACCACCGGCCAGCGGCTGAGCACCTGCAGCTGCTCTGAATAACTACCTGCCCACCAGGGCTCCCAGTGCCGCCCTGAGTGGGCATTAATCAAGCTGCTCCCTGGGCTAACGTCTGAGACCAGATAAAGCCATGCAAACAAATCAAATCTGGGGAGGCAGCTGGGAAATGCAGAGTGTTCTGACTGGGCTTGGATTGTTTTGTATATGTGTATATATATATGTATATATGTATAAATATATATTCAGAGGTAGAATATTCAAAATGCTGCATTCACACTGGAGAACTGCTGATACAAGTATATATACAGACACGCATACCTATCTATGTATCTAACATATAATTAAGCCTTACAATATTGTCCGGTTACTGGCTGAGCAGCAGAATGTACTGGCTGCTTTCTTCTTTTCTCTCCATGCTGATAACAAAAAAGTGGTGTTTTAAAAAACCCAGTCAGCTTCTGCTGACTGAGAAGGGAATAAATTGGCAAATAAGATCGTGTTTTAATTTACTGTGTTCTTTTGAAAGTGGTGTGAGGTACATTGCTGTTGCCAGTGTAAAGTTTTGACTGGAGATTTCCTAAAGAGTATGTGATAAAGTGAGTTTCTTTTAATATCTCCAGTAAATTTGAAGTTTCCTAAATTTATCTAACTCAGACAAATGGTCCACATGTCTCACCTAACGTGGACGTTTGCAGTATTACTTTAATGTTAATAGTATAATTAACTGTACTTTAGGAAATAGTTCTATTATCATGTGTTATCATTTTAACTCATGGAATACTAATGGTTTCTAACTGAAAGCTCAAGAAAAATTTTCCTGAAATGTGTAACTAGAATTCACATTGAGTCCAGATTTTCTGAAGAACCTAACTTCTCCTTTATCAACTGAAGGATGTCAATCACTTATCTGGAGCCAGCATCTCGAAGAAAAGCAGCAGGAGATGTTGTGCTCCTTTAGGATCTAGTGCTTTAATACCTGATCCTAACTATAACTTTGTCTTTAGTCATAGCTGTATCTGTAATGTTGCATTTCTGAAGGATTTGATTTGTCCCGCTTGGTAATGGGGACTAAACTTCACAGAGGGCGTTATGCAGCACTTTGTCACATGCAAGAAAGCAGCTGCACTACAGACCAGAAAACAAAACTAGTATTCCTCCAGATGAAAATTGCAAAGGGATTATTGAAATAGAAGAAACTCCCAAACTGTCAATTCTGCTATGTTTCATCTGGAAGTCATGTATTCTGTGGGAGAGAAAAGGGAATGAGAAAGAAGACTGAAGAACAACCTGGGAGGAAAAAAAAAAAAAAAAAAAGAATTCTTTAGTGCTAAGAATTTTGCTACTTAAAGCTTCAAAATCACAAATCATTGTATGTATTCCTTATTTTTTCTAATGTGTTGCAGCTGTTTTGCAGTTGGATCCTTCCTTTAACCACTGCTTCAGATTAGTAAAGTGAAAAACCTTTCCACCATCTGATTTTCCCCTTGTTAAGCATTGCAGTGCAACAAGTTTCATGCGTGTTATGAGTTCATAGTTATCCTCAGAGCTGCCCATATAGGCTGAGGGAGCTGGGCTTATTCAGCCTGTAGAAGAGAAGGCTATGGGGTGATCTCATTGTAGCCTTCCAGTACCTAAAGGGAGCCTACAAACAGGAGGGGAGTCAACTCTTGACAAGGGTAGATAATGGCAGGAGAAGGGGAAATGGTTTTAAGTAGAAGGGAGGAAGATTTAGGATGGATATCAGGGGGAAGTTCTTTACTATGAGAGTGGTGAGGTGCTGGAACAGGCTGCCCAGTGAGGTTGTGGATGCCCCATCCCTGGAGGTGTTCAAGGCCAGGTTGGATGGCCCTGGGCAGTCTGGTCTAGTATTAAGTGCAGAGGTTGGTGGCCCTGCCTGTAGCCGGGGGTGGGGGGAGGGTGTGGAGCTTGATGATCCTTGAGGTCCCTTCCAACCCAAGCAATTCTGTGATTCTATGATATGATCTCTCCACCAGTTCACCAAGGAGGACCATATTGCTACTCAAGGTGGCTTTGGTAGGTACCTCCTGAAAAGGTAAGAACTGGAGAAAAACTGTTCTAAGACACGTTTGGATCTCTACGACAGAAGCAGAGAGAGAACACAAGTTTCTGGAATGCTGACCCTCTGCATGAAACACAAGATCACAAATTCCCTCCTACAGTCACTTAATCCACTTTGTACATATGTCCCTTCCTTGTCTGCAGCAAGAAGCATGGAAGTTTTACAAACCCTCCAAGTTTTCCTTAATAGCACATTCAGTTTTGAGCACTGCCTACCTTTCAGCATTATAAAGTCTGGCTTATTGGACCTAGCCACCTAAAATAGCCTCAGAACTGGTGCATGAAATTTAGTTTAACTCACATTTTAGCCTTTTTACTATTACGAGAATGCTGCTGGGTGCTCTTCACCCTGATCCTTGTCCTCGGCAAGTACAATAATGGGAAAAATCAGACCTAGAATGTACATTTTCCTTGTTCATTGAAGGGGAGTTGGACTAGATGACCTTTCAGAGTCCTTTTCAACTCAAAAGATTCTATGATTTAATAGAAAATATTTTACAAGCACCAGAAACAACAGAAGCAAGTGGAGAATGAATCACATCAAACCCAGATTTGTTTTGCAGGTGTTGTATAATTGTATGGAGATTCATGCAAAACTACATGAGGGTCTCTACCTTAATTCAGTCATTTTGTAATCAGATCTGTGCTAAAACAAACAAACAAACAAACAAACAAAAAACCCTCTAAAATTAATTTAGTGAACCAAGCCTTGGAAGAGAATCCCCAGACAAAATAGCTTCAGGTCTTATGAAACTTTTCATCCCTTCCAAACAGTGAAAGTGGACCACTGGCGACTCATAGGACCTAAGTGAAGATTTGTTGTTAAGGCTTATAAGCGACTTAGATGTTCTGTAAAATATTGCCCTGGGAACAGAAGGAAAACAAATGCAAGTGGTAATCACAGAACGGGCCCTTTTTGACAAGAATTTTTGGTTTTACTGCCTCTCTCATTGGAAAAGTATCAATATCTGAAACACTGCTTTCTGCAAAGGCTGCATAGGGCCTTCTAAATATGAAATGCTTTTTCTGAGCATTCCAAATTGTTGTTCTGTGTATTGTCTCTGCGAAGTGTGTTTGTTTTAATGTTTGACATATGTGAAATTCAGTTTCACTGGTTATATTACAATCTTAAAATAATAATAATGTTTACCCCTGCAATTAATTCACTTTTTAGAGTTTGCCATTGCCTGGGTATTATTAACCTCTCTCAGCTGTGCTTGAAGTGCCGCCGCACAGAAACAAAGTTCTTGTTCAAATTTAAGATGCAAAGATCCATTTCTGCCTAACAATCTCCTACTCCTGCATTCCCTGAAGTGTATCCCATCTGCTTTTGGGAGCTCTCATTGCAATATGCAGTGATTGCAGGATAAGCACACCATTTTCCTGTCAATACTTTCCTATTAGCCTCCTGGATCCATACATCATCGTCTTGCTGGCCTGCAGTTTGCTTATCTTTGTCTCTGAGGCTGCCTTTGATTTATCTAACACCCAGGTTAATGAGGCATGGAGCCCAGGGTGGCTCCAAGGATAATGCACTCCTGTATAAAAATGCTTAAGGAAGGATCAAGTGATAATCCATTCTAGACTAAAAGGCCTAGCTCTTCAACAAATGTTGTATTTCTTAATCGCTAAGCTAAGACTATAATAGCTCCCTGTTAAGCTACTGCCATCAGTAAAACTATGAACTCTAACTATATGAAATTTACAAAAGAAGTGAAAATTAGATTTTAATTTGTGTTCCAAAAAAGGCAAAAAAAGTTCATTTCTTAGGAACAGTTATCACCATTATTTGACAGTGTTCTTATGCAAAAATAAGTTAGCTTTAATATTTAATTTACAGTAATAGTTTTATATTCCCTCACTGGGACCTATGTTTTTCTAAAGACAAAAATAACAGAAGCTAGAATGTTACTGTGGCAAGGATAAATCAAACTAGCTATTTCAATAATGGAGGTAATTACAAAGTGTATATATCTGAGATGTACTGAGTGGTTAGGGGTTGTTTAATTAACATAAAAATTTCAATATCATCAGCAAGTGTGTTGGTATCACAAAAGCATTGTTAAAAATGCATCTTAAAATAGTTATGCCTTTCTCAGTTCCTAGCTAGTACATAAGGCTAATATACCTTTGCTTCCCATTTCTGCTAATTACCATCTTACACAGAAACATTTTAATGAAAGCAAGGTGATGCTCCAAGTAAGCTTTCAAAGCCATATTTATTTGTTTATTTTTAAAGCTCTCTACTGCATATTATTCTGATGTCTGTTTTGTTTTGCTTTGTTTCTTATTTTGCTTTGGTTCGTTATGCTTGGCTGACTTTCACGTTATGAATCTGCTTCAAGATCCTGAAGTAGGTGTTAGGTAGAACCATTTAGAAAATGATATAGCACCAAATAATGGGATCATTCCTATGGGATGCCATGTTCATATTTTGGAGGAAAAGCCACACACAAGCAAGGCTTTCACCAGTTGGCCAATCATAGCCCCAAAGGACTTGACCCAGGTAATAAGTCCTTTACTGGTCACTAACCTACATTATTGAGATTTAGTATGGATTTTAATGACATGACATTTTTAGGGGTTGTTATTGAGATGTAAATGGTCTTTTCTTGGGTTATTTAAGACACGTGAAGGACCTAATTTGGAATGAAAATTAGTTATTGATGATTCCAGCAATTAACAAAATAAATTTTAGCACCTATGCTAACATTTTCAGAAGTCTTAACTTTTTTTTCTGGTCAAACTGACCCAAGCAGCAGAACTGATTCCTGAGGAATCCTAAAGATGTTTTGGAAAGATAAAACAATGGTAAACAAATACTGATGCATTCTTTATCATATCTGTTTTAAAAGTTGTCTTTTCTCTTATATTTACTCCACAGTTTATTTAATATTAGAGTCAAGTTCAGAGCACATAAAAAAGTGAAATCCTCATCTTGTTTGTTTCTTCCACTTTTTGGAACTTCTGTCACTAGATTAACATAATTTGTCTTTTACAGAGTTCATCTTCTCTATGATCAAGTTCATAGATGAACTAAGATGATTTCAAGTCCAAAGGTGAACTAAGTTCATCTTTTTAACTTAGTACTTCAACTTGAATGGATTACAAATGCCCAGAGATAGGAGGCAGTCTTCTCAGACTCCTGTTGTTTTTTATAGACACCTCTTAATGTCACTGGCAGCACAAATAAGAACAAAACACGTTCCCTATCTGACCTATGTCAGAGAATATGTTAATTTATCCCTAGACATTTTAACTGGAAGATGTGTTTCTTGTGTTTTTCACATGGAATACTGCTCAGAAATCTTTAGAGGCATTATACATACCCCAAAGATCACTTCTCTCTGCTTAGTACTTGATTTGGCAGAAATCAGAAAACACACTGTACAGATATATCTTGTAACTAACTCAGCTTAGTCTATGCTTTTTCTCTTTCTTTCCTACAAGGTTCTGCCAATGATCAGTGTTAGGCACTAAGAGCATGTTTTCTAGTCATAATTCCACTGTTTGGGCCCCAATAATAAAATACTTAGGGAAAGAATGCCAGCATTTTGATTGGACTTTTCTGCTGCAACTCAGTAGTTAATGTGTTGTCTGTCAGTGGTACTGAACTCACTGAAACTAATACTTTGGTCACATGCTGTCTTTTGTGTTCCTATATTGTGTCAGTATTTTCCACAGTTCAGATAATATTACATGGAAGATTATCTGCCTATCCACTGCAGTTTAAATATGGCTTTCAGGAGACTCTTCCACACAGATGTATTTCAGTTTAAAAGTCTCCTTTAAAATAAGCAGCTAAGAGCAAAGCGCTGGAGTTTTCTACCATTACCTTTCCTTGAACAATTGTCTTATCACATACATTTTTCTTCTACTCTCTCAGTCCTGCTGTTCAGATGCAGGCAAAGCACCTACAGACTTTGATGCATTTTATTATCTGTTCTTATGAATCCCTGTTCAGTGTTGGCATCATCAGGAGGGATACTTCACTTCTCTTTCAAGACATGACAGACTGTGTTGCCTCTGACCTTAGAGGATTCCATGAATGAGTATATTTACAGCCACTTTCACGTCAGTCTCTACATCCATTAAATGTGCAATGCCATTTTGATTGTTTTTGTTTTGCGTGGGTGTTTGTTTGCTGGTCTGTCTAGCAAGAGATAAGTAGTAACTCCTGGAATATTAGTTATCTTTTCTAAGTGCTAGGGTTAAATTTTAGCTTCCATTGCTAGTATTTTGAAGCATAGGGTGCATACAATGGTATCAATATATGTTGAACTAAAAAAATCATCAAAATACAATATAAAATGCTTGCACTTCTCATCCAACTTGATTTTTTTTTTTTTTTGAGATCACAAAAGCAAGATATATCTGCCAAATTGCCCATAATTGCAAAAAGTATTTATTTTTAGGTAAACAATCAAGTACATATTACAGCTATAACTTCTGTGAATAACTAGGCAGTAAATAGAAAGCAAATATCTTCCATTTTCTTTATGCGTCACCGAGTAACTATTCATTTCTTTAGATGTTATCACTCACACAGACCTCTTCTAGTATATCGTCTGAACGCAAGCAGAGTTATTGTTTGATTCAGATATAACTCAACTACCTCGCTGCCTATGTTATTTTAGAAGAGCATATGAGTTAGGAGTAATCAGCTGTACAGAAAGTGCAGAGACATGCAGCTTAAGATGTGAAAGATCCCCTAGAAGTGCCTATTTTTTTCCATTCATACATAAGAGGAGTAAGACCAATCAACTAAGATGCTTGTAGATCTTAATAGAGCCATAGAGTCTCAGAATCCCTAAGATAGAAGGGACTTGCGAGGATCATTGAGTCCAACTCCTGGCTCCACACTGGACCGCCCAAAATTCAAACCTTGTTTCCGAGAGCATTGTCCAAACACCTCCTGCACTCTGGCAGGCTTGATGCCATGACCACTTTCCTGGAGATCATGTATAGTAAGTGTGATGGTTCTAGGCATTTCAAACGAGGGACAGGGAGGACTGGAGGAGCCCTCATGATCTTCCCAGCAAACCTGCTCATGGTGTACTTCCAGAAGTACAAGCATAACTGTGGCACTGTCATACAGACTCCCCATATAAATGTAGTTATTAAAAAAAAAATATATATATCAAGCTTATTTCATATTGCATCCAACAAGACAGTAACAGTTCAGATTGATCGGCCTTGTCTCCCAAGTATCACCATAGCTATGGGCCACATTTCAAAGTGCTTATCCTTTTGAGGGTGCTTTTCCAATGGAGGTTGGCCCTTGTTTTAGGACTTACATTTCTCTAGACAGATTTTCTAACAAGCTCAGCATTTCACACTTCCATAGCCAGCACTGCAAGTGCAGCCCCTCAGGCAGCATGACATCTCAGCTCCACCAGACTGCCTTTCTTTTCAGATATGCTACACCCGCACCAGCAGTGCATGTATCCAGTCTCCAAAAGCACACTCCAGCGTGTTTCCTGACCTCTGACTGCAAGTAAAGATTATTCCCCTCAGACACTCCCATAACGTGTATAATGTGCAGCATGCACATAGAAAAGTATGAGGCCAGACACAGGAGTTTGTAAGTGAATGTGACTCCGTGGCACTGGATGCAAGGTCTCATGAAATGGATCATACAGATGAGCAAGTATTGTGAAACACAGGTATGCACCCAGCTCCCTGGGGAGATATCCTGTGGGCTGGGAGGGAGGCATTCTCTCTCTCTCTTTCCTGAAACAACATCTGCTAAACAAAACAATTGCACCTACAAATATCACCTGATACAACAATTTTAGGAGAGATTAGTGTATCTTGCATTAATAATAAATGTGGAGCAAAGCCTGATATTTTATTTCATAAAAATAAAACATACCAGTGCATAGCCAAGAAACACTTGTAATAGATGTCAGTTTTAGGAAGAGAAATCTTTAGTATTTTTTTAAAATACTGAAGGATTGTTTTGCATTAATAATTGCAATAAAAATTTGAACCCCTTTGAATCCATGGCTTCTCATTACAAACATTTTTAACTTAAGCTCTGACTTAAGTTTTACAGAATTTACTCAGTGCTCTACTGTTAACTCAGATGGCTCTTGCGGTCTGAATAACTGCCTGTCGTGGCCAAAGCCATCCAAATAACTGGCTGAGGAGAAAGCTGGTGGAGTAGATCTGAGTGGCTCAGCTGCCTCAGGCAATTTGGGTGCCTTTTTCTTGCCACAAGAAGAGCTTGGATGCAGAAGTCATTGCTTCGTGTGGGCAGTCATTTCAGCAACTACATAGGCAAATGATTTTTATTCATGCAATTCTCACCTACTCTGATCCTTAGGCAGTGAAAAGATCCATTGACATTCTTGATATTGCTTTGCTCTATGGTGCTTTGTGTGTAACAGAATCACAAAACTTCATTAGTTGTGTGGGGTTTTTCTTCATTATAACAGATTTATATGAAGTATGATCAGTGAGTATTACCCATTTGTATACGTATTCTATAATGTGTAAGCACAGGGAATTCTTCAAGCAAAGCAGTGAAATGCTATGCACAATCTCAGTTTTAATTATAATTTGGCCTAAGTTAACTATACAGTGAAAAACAGACTTACAGCTATATAAGAAGAGGGAATATCTGATGGTAAGCTAAAAAAACTTCATGTTGCTCTCATCATTCCATTTATAATGTAGTTTCAAAGCCATGACATCACTTGGAAAGGGAGAAAGTAATTTAAGAAGTCCAGATCTTTAGCAAGCTGTTTGGATGAGAAATGGCTTCGTTTCTCTAAACAGCCCAAGTCCTGCTTTTAGGGACATGTGCTGAACTCCACTCTGCCAATCGTTGTACACTGGAATTATGTTGTGCTGCTGTATTCCAGCACATCAGTGGTTGAGCAAGTTCCCATGCAGGCACAGTTAACTGCAAGAGGTCAATCATACAGAAGGGCAGGACAAAGATCTGCCTTTCCATCACTAGCAAGTAAAGCCCATTGGATCCTGGAAGAGAAAGAGGAGAGCTGCTTCTCTGGTTTCCTCCTGTCTGATTTAGCCCTTCTTTTACCATGGTAATCTGCACCTGCAGGAGAAAAGGATAGGGAGACACTCAACACAGACCTGAATTTGCTACAGGAGGATACATGTAATCTAAATTATTAAAAACAGACTTCTAGCCAAAATGATAACATCACATATACTACAACTTCAAGTATTTGGTCATAAAATAGATTTTGTATTTTTTATTTTCTCTTTCTCCCCATTCATTGGCAAAATCAAAAGCCAGAAAGAGCAGTGAGACTGCAAGGATAAAGAGAGCAAAATCGTAACATCTTCTAGTTTCTTTGTTCAGCAAAAATATTCTCCAGGTTTTCAGCTGAAAGCAATTTGATTGCATCTTTTATTTCCTAGCAGAAAGTTTTGTACGTACAAGGTAAAGCCTCTTCCCCAAATCTTATGTCTGAAGCAGAAAATGTGTAGTCAAAATACTTGGGAACTTTTTCTCTTTTGGTGAATTCTCTTTGTCCAGAGTGCTAATGATACCACTACTGTTTATAAATAAAGGGTTTCCTGAGACCACAAAAGCATACTGATGTGGCTTGCTTGCCTCTCTGGTTCTAAACCCTTCTGTTCAGTTACTCTGAAGGAGTTTTTGCCTTCAGCTCTGCAATCATATTGTTGTATCAATGCATTTATCAATGCATTATTATTATTTTTTTTTTTGGTGAGCCAAAGGACAAAGCCTAAGACACGTAATCAGAACTCGGGGTTCAAATCCTGACTGAGTGATGTTGGGCAGGTCAGTTAGCTCTGTATCTGTGGGGTCTGAGCAGCCAGGTTAGAAAACGTTGATTTTGGCAGATGGAAGGGAATGATTTGATGTAAAAGGCAAAGTACTTCCTTGTTTCTTATAAAGCTGACTTCTTCCTCACCAGTATCAGAGTGAAAACTTGACAGCTTTTAACCCCATCTTGAGACTGTTGGGCTTCTCTTGAAACAAATTTTGGACAGGGAATTTATTGAAATGCTGTACCATACAACTTCCTAATCCTTTTTTCCTTTCTCGTCCTTTCCCCTGTTTTCATTATAAAGACTTAGAACCAGAATAATTTTTAAAGACTGTATTATTCTGTCTTTAAATATTAAAAGTAACAAGAAATTGGACAGGTATAATTGAGCTTTTTTTGGACTTTTCTAATCAACTTCTGTATGCTTTCTTTTAGCTAGAAGTAGATCTACACAGCAGAATTTGCAGTCAGAGCTGTGTTTCTTTTTTCATTTTTCTTTTTTTTTTTTTCCTAGGAGCTATTTTGGACCCAAAATGTTAAGATCCACAGTAGGCATACGATGAAATAACAAAATCTGTGTCTAGATTAAATGGCCTGCCTCCTGGCAAAGTCTGGAGTCAGAGCAGGTTAGGAGATGGAGCCATTATGCAGAAATGCAAGTGCGAAGCAAACACAATGGAATGGATGTTATCTGTGGCACTGTATTACCTTAATATTCCCAACGGTTAAGATATCCATCTGATTAGTCTGAAGATGTCACATTATCTAGTAATGCCAAATATACATTAAAACAGGGAAAGCTACAGATGTGATTGAACTGTGATAACATATGGTTTGTACAGTCATTGGCCTCTTAAGAACTTAACTTCCAGCTGGGCTCTGTGTAACATAAGAAACAGGGATATCACATTTCCCTCATTTCTGCTTCTGGCAGGTGTGTGCTAGACACTGACTGCTAAATACTTTGTAATTAGTATGCCTTGGAGCAGTCACTGTCATCTTACATCTGTAACTGGAGTGAGGGCACTGTTAGCATGACTGTGTTCATTTCTTTAGCGTCCCAAGCCTATAGACCTATACAAGGCAGCCTGAAGGAGCAGTGTTTGATGCATGAACCATAGGCAGACCTCAGAAATGTATCTAATTATACCAGTATCTGACTGCACTATTGTAGCAAGATGTATTATTCATAGACAAAAATGAACTGCTATTCAATGATAGAAAAATCTTATATATTCTGCCAGCTCTTAAGTTCAACATCTAATTGAAGATTAAATAGCTTGAGATGATCGATAGCTGAGTTTTAGATTTGCAAAACTATCCCTGCACTATGTGAACTATCATTTATTTCCCTCTGTGCAATAAGATATAGATAGAGAAAGAGGGAAAAATAAATGTAAATTTAGTTTTAAGATATAGGGTTAAACAATTTTCTGGAAATAAGCAGTCATACATTTAACCTTTGTTTTCTTTACACGATCCCATGCTTTTTTTTTTTCTTTTTCTTTTTCTTTTTTTTTTAGCAGTTAGTGAGTTTTGCTCATATTGCTTTCATTTGTTTAAGAAGTGTAATTCTTCCTTGGTGGTGATGGTGTATGATTGAAAGGCACAGTAATTCCTTTCCTACAAACTGGTTGGCTTTATTTTCAATTGGTTTAAACCACAGTATACTTGCTTTAATCAAACCATCTGTACTAATCAGAAGCCATATGCCACAAGTAGAGATGAGCATTTGACAGTAGCCAGACCTCATGCAGGGGAAGACTCCTCACCCACAGCTGTAGGTAATGAAGAAAGAATCAAGAGAGAATCACAGAATGGCCTGGGTTGAAAAGGACCACAATGATCATCTAGTTTCAACCTCTCTGCTGTGTGCAGGGTCACCAACCACTAGACCAGGCTGCCCAGAGCCACATCCAGCCTGGCCTTGAATGCCTCCAGGGATGGGGCATCCACAGCCTCTCTGGGCAACCTGTTCCAGTGTGTCACCACCCTCTGAGTAAAAAACTTGCTTTTATATAATATCTAACCTAAACCTCCCCTGTCTTAGTTTAAAACCATTCCCCCTTGCCCTATCACTATCCATCCTCGTAAGCAGTCTTTCCCTCTCCTGTTTATGTGCTCCCTTCAAATATTGGAAGGCCACCATGAGGTCTCCCTGGAGCCTTCTCTTCTCCAAGCTAAACAAGCTCAGTTCTCTCAACCTTTCCTCATAGGAGAGGTGCTCCAGCCCTCTGATCATCTTAGTGGCCCTCCTCTGGATCTGCTCCAAGAGCTCTGTGTCTTTCTTGTACTGGGGGCCCCAGGCCTGGACACAGTACTCCAGATGAGGCCTCACAAGAGCTGAGTAGAAGGGGACAATCACCTCCTTCTCCCTGCTGGCCACCCCTTTTTTAATGCAGCCCGGATCACAGTTGGCCTTCTGGGCTGCAGATGCATGCTGCTGGCTCATGTCCAGCTTCTCGTCTACCAGAACCCCCAAGTCCTTCTCTGCAGGGCTGCTCTCAAGGAGATCTTCTCCCCAGTTTGTATAAATACCTGGGATTGCTCCCGCCCAAGTGCAGCACCTTGGAAGAGACCTCTGAAGGTCATCTAGTCCAACTCCCCTGCAATGAACAGGGACACCACAGGGACACCACAGCTAGATCAGGTTGCCCAGGGCCTTATCCAGCCTCACCTTTTAGGTCTTATCCAGCCCCCGCCTTAGAGGAAGTAGGTTCCACTGGAGAATCAGGATCTCTATAGGGTAGTTGTTTTTAAAGCAGTGTGGATTTAGTTTAAAACAGCTTCAGAGGCAACAATATAGGAAGAGGGTCTCAGAAGTAAATGGGTCCTATTTAGTGCTGTAAATGTCCCTTAGATTTTATTCTAAATCAAATAGCAGGACCCAAGGGCTGATACTGTGTGACTCAACAAGGTACACCACTTCCTTCAATTTTCTTGAAAACTGTTTTATGTCCAGAAAATGGAGCATCTTGCTTCACCTCATACTAATCTCAGGATGTGGCATTTCATTTTGGGGTCCTTCCACCACCACACATTAGAGCCGAGATTTTGTCATTTAGAGTCACTTCCAGCTGAAGAATGAGGTCCTGAATTCATTCTCTGAAGTAATGAAGTTATCTGTAGCTGTTATTCAGAAGTTAATCCAACTGATTAATAAAATACACACTAGGAGAGATCTTGTCTACCTAGCTTTTCCCTATGCTTTTCAGTGTTTTAATAAAGTAGCTTTCTTAAATTCTTATATAGACATGAAGTAAAAAAGACTGATATTACTTAGAAAATCTGAAGGACTTTACGGAGTGTTCTTAAACAGTGATTACTTTATTTAGATGTGAAAACACCTCAATTAGACAGCTAACTTAGGCTGATAGGATTCTTTTTTTGGAGCAGAATCTATAGTTCAGGTGGGATCTGTGCCTTTAGGAGGATCAGTTTACTTGAGACCTCAAATGTGGTCACTGGAATGTAGTTCTGTGCTTTAGTTAGGTAGATCAGATCCTGCTTTTGTTCCTGAACATACCTAATTCTAGCTATGGGAACTAACTTTTATGCTTTTGTATTCAAATGAAGAACCCGATTTTAGAAATCTCCCCATGTTCATGCTTTTACGTTTTAAATTACTTTGTAAGCTTTGCCTTGATAAACAAAATATTGCAGTATTTTCAGCCTCCCAGGCAGGTTTTCCAGACCTTTGCTGTCTGTGTCTGAGATGAGTGCTTTATCAATCCGGAGTTGGACAGTCTCACCATCTCTCCAGGGGCAGCCTTTATTAAAAAAATACCTTTAATGTTGCCTAAATGTTTCAGAACTCAGAGTTCTTCAACCTGTGTAAGAGGTGCTGGAATATATATCTGTATATTTAAAGAATGCCTTGCATTAAATAGTCAATATTCATGTAAATGTCTGCAACCTTATCATTCTTAGGCAGATAAAATGGAGGTGGATGCCAGACTTGTTTTGAAGTTGTAAAGAAACATCTAGTAACCACAATAAATGGGAAAATAGTTCAAAGGGAGCACTGAATCTGGTGTGTAACATCCTTCAAATGATTACAGATCATGGCAAATGGGATCAGGAAGGATAAAAGCTAACAGAGTTTTAGCCACTGCAAATGTTACAGCACAACTGTTTGAAGATATTTTCCAGAGAGGAGAGGCAGTCTCTCTGCTCCTGTCTGGACTGAGTTTCCTATTTGATGTTCTGACTTAACATGAGTGCATGGGAGGTGTGTTAAGAGTCGGTGAGAGGAGGCTGACCTATGATACTTCTGCACTGCACTCTCAGGAACCTTAACTGTCTGCACTGGCTATAGAAATAAGATATGGAGATGGGACTGCTCTGAATAATCACCTAGAAGGAGTATTTCTCTTATCCATTATTGGATAGGCTGGTGATTTACCACCAGCCTGTGTAAAGGACATTGCAGAGTTGCGCTGCCTGAGGCTATGTTGTAAAAGGCATCACATGCAGTAGGCTGAATCCCTCTCAGCTTTCCTAACTGTGTGAGTGAGGTTCTCCCCAGCTGAGATTGATCCCAAATAATTGAGAGAGATGTGGCTACGCTCACCTCTGGTCATCCGTGTGTAGTCTGTGGTGGGAGGCAGATGTCACTGGAGGTGATGCAGAACTTCTTTCTGTCTTTCAAGTAGGTCAGAAGAATAGGATGACTTGCTCCTTGTCTACGTGCCTTGGCTAAGTTGGGGTCCTGCTCTGAACAACTTTCTACAGGATATCAGCTTGGTGCAGTAGCATCAAAGCAGCTGATAGAATGCAGAAAAACAAATACTAAAGTGCTATAAGGCAATAAGAGCGAATTGTCAGCCACATTTCCATTCAGATATTGACATTTTCTCTGTTTGTGAACCACCAGACAGTCTGATCCCCAAATCAATCTTACTGTTAAGCTAGGAAAAAAAAAACCTCCTCTAGTGCATGGGATACATAAATCCTTAAAGAAAACTATCTTATGTCATAAGAAAAGGCTTATTAATAACATCACAGTTCAGCCTTTTCTTTATTGATAATAAGGTACTACCCTCCACAGGTGACATTTTCATCTAGGAGATAAATGATAATATAACATTTGACTAATTTCATGTTAGTTATGTTTTCATTTTTTTCTTTCTCTTGTTTTTTGCTTTTACTTTCTTCTTTCCTTGCTCGTAGCTCCTGCTTTTAAACTGTCTTTAATTCCTGACACTCCATGCTCATGGGAGTCCCTGCACTTTGAGAATACTTGAAATTCAAGAAAATACACTTTGTATGTTAAAAATCAATGGTGACACAATATTTACAGCCCAAAGGCCAAACATTTGTGTTTCTTTATAGAGAGTAAGTGCTTGGAGACCAGCTTTGTGCTGCTAAGCTGTAGACATCAAAGAATAATAATGCTGCTGTTTTAAACTCAGTGGCTTGAGTGGGCTCCAGCATGGTGAAGTAAGGGACTAGCTGATTTTATGGATACCATTAATACAGAGATGGATATAAACATTATATTTTTTCCCCAATGGACTATGAACCATCTCTGTCTAAGACGGGATCATTCTTTCTATGATAAAGTATCTACAGGATGTCTAAAATGATAGGATAATACTTTCTCCTTCTTATGAAAANTTAGCCTTTTTACTATTACGAGAATGCTGCTGGGTGCTCTTCACCCTGATCCTTGTCCTCGGCAAGTACAATAATGGGAAAAATCAGACCTAGAATGTACATTTTCCTTGTTCATTGAAGGGGAGTTGGACTAGATGACCTTTCAGAGTCCTTTTCAACTCAAAAGATTCTATGATTTAATAGAAAATATTTTACAAGCACCAGAAACAACAGAAGCAAGTGGAGAATGAATCACATCAAACCCAGATTTGTTTTGCAGGTGTTGTATAATTGTATGGAGATTCATGCAAAACTACATGAGGGTCTCTACCTTAATTCAGTCATTTTGTAATCAGATCTGTGCTAAAACAAACAAACAAACAAACAAACAAAAAACCCTCTAAAATTAATTTAGTGAACCAAGCCTTGGAAGAGAAACCCCAGACAAAATAGCTTCAGGTCTTATGAAACTTTTCATCCCTTCCAAACAGTGAAAGTGGACCACTGGCGACTCATAGGACCTAAGTGAAGATTTGTTGTTAAGGCTTATAAGCGACTTAGATGTTCTGTAAAATATTGCCCTGGGAACAGAAGGAAAACAAACGCAAGTGGTAATCACAGAACGGGCCCTTTTTGACAAGAATTTTTGGTTTTACTGCCTCTCTCATTGGAAAAGTATCAATATCTGAAACACTGCTTTCTGCAAAGGCTGCATAGGGCCTTCTAAATATGAAATGCTTTTTCTGAGCATTCCAAATTGTTGTTCTGTGTATTGTCTCTGCGAAGTGTGTTTGTTTTAATGTTTGACATATGTGAAATTCAGTTTCACTGGTTATATTACAATCTTAAAATAATAATAATGTTTACCCCTGCAATTAATTCACTTTTTAGAGTTTGCCATTGCCTGGGTATTATTAACCTCTCTCAGCTGTGCTTGAAGTGCCGCCGCACAGAAACAAAGTTCTTGTTCAAATTTAAGATGCAAAGATCCATTTCTGCCTAACAATCTCCTACTCCTGCATTCCCTGAAGTGTATCCCATCTGCTTTTGGGAGCTCTCATTGCAATATGCAGTGATTGCAGGATAAGCACACCATTTTCCTGTCAATACTTTCCTATTAGCCTCCTGGATCCATACATCATCGTCTTGCTGGCCTGCAGTTTGCTTATCTTTGTCTCTGAGGCTGCCTTTGATTTATCTAACACCCAGGTTAATGAGGCATGGAGCCCAGGGTGGCTCCAAGGATAATGCACTCCTGTATAAAAATGCTTAAGGAAGGATCAAGTGATAATCCATTCTAGACTAAAAGGCCTAGCTCTTCAACAAATGTTGTATTTCTTAATCGCTAAGCTAAGACTATAATAGCTCCCTGTTAAGCTACTGCCATCAGTAAAACTATGAACTCTAACTATATGAAATTTACAAAAGAAGTGAAAATTAGATTTTAATTTGTGTTCCAAAAAAGGCAAAAAAAGTTCATTTCTTAGGAACAGTTATCACCATTATTTGACAGTGTTCTTATGCAAAAATAAGTTAGCTTTAATATTTAATTTACAGTAATAGTTTTATATTCCCTCACTGGGACCTATGTTTTTCTAAAGACAAAAATAACAGAAGCTAGAATGTTACTGTGGCAAGGATAAATCAAACTAGCTATTTCAATAATGGAGGTAATTACAAAGTGTATATATCTGAGATGTACTGAGTGGTTAGGGGTTGTTTAATTAACATAAAAATTTCAATATCATCAGCAAGTGTGTTGGTATCACAAAAGCATTGTTAAAAATGCATCTTAAAATAGTTATGCCTTTCTCAGTTCCTAGCTAGTACATAAGGCTAATATACCTTTGCTTCCCATTTCTGCTAATTACCATCTTACACAGAAACATTTTAATGAAAGCAAGGTGATGCTCCAAGTAAGCTTTCAAAGCCATATTTATTTGTTTATTTTTAAAGCTCTCTACTGCATATTATTCTGATGTCTGTTTTGTTTTGCTTTGTTTCTTATTTTGCTTTGGTTCGTTATGCTTGGCTGACTTTCACGTTATGAATCTGCTTCAAGATCCTGAAGTAGGTGTTAGGTAGAACCATTTAGAAAATGATATAGCACCAAATAATGGGATCATTCCTATGGGATGCCATGTTCATATTTTGGAGGAAAAGCCACACACAAGCAAGGCTTTCACCAGTTGGCCAATCATAGCCCCAAAGGACTTGACCCAGGTAATAAGTCCTTTACTGGTCACTAACCTACATTATTGAGATTTAGTATGGATTTTAATGACATGACATTGTTAGGGGTTGTTATTGAGATGTAAATGGTCTTTTCTTGGGTTATTTAAGACACGTGAAGGACCTAATTTGGAATGAAAATTAGTTATTGATGATTCCAGCAATTAACAAAATAAATTTTAGCACCTATGCTAACATTTTCAGAAGTCTTAACTTTTTTTTCTGGTCAAACTGACCCAAGCAGCAGAACTGATTCCTGAGGAATCCTAAAGATGTTTTGGAAAGATAAAACAATGGTAAACAAATACTGATGCATTCTTTATCATATCTGTTTTAAAAGTTGTCTTTCCTCTTATATTTACTCCACAGTTTATTTAATATTAGAGTCAAGTTCAGAGCACATAAAAAAGTGAAATCCTCATCTTGTTTGTTTCTTCCACTTTTTGGAACTTCTGTCACTAGATTAACATAATTTGTCTTTTACAGAGTTCATCTTCTCTATGATCAAGTTCATAGATGAACTAAGATGATTTCAAGTCCAAAGGTGAACTAAGTTCATCTTTTTAACTTAGTACTTCAACTTGAATGGATTACAAATGCCCAGAGATAGGAGGCAGTCTTCTCAGACTCCTGTTGTTTTTTATAGACACCTCTTAATGTCACTGGCAGCACAAATAAGAACAAAACACGTTCCCTATCTGACCTATGTCAGAGAATATGTTAATTTATCCCTAGACATTTTAACTGGAAGATGTGTTTCTTGAGTTTTTCACATGGAATACTGCTCAGAAATCTTTAGAGGCATTATACATACCCCAAAGATCACTTCTCTCTGCTTAGTACTTGATTTGGCAGAAATCAGAAAACACACTGTACAGATATATCTTGTAACTAACTCAGCTTAGTCTATGCTTTTTCTCTTTCTTTCCTACAAGGTTCTGCCAATGATCAGTGTTAGGCACTAAGAGCATGTTTTCTAGTCATAATTCCACTGTTTGGGCCCCAATAATAAAATACTTAGGGAAAGAATGCCAGCATTTTGATTGGACTTTTCTGCTGCAACTCAGTAGTTAATGTGTTGTCTGTCAGTGGTACTGAACTCACTGAAACTAATACTTTGGTCACATGCTGTCTTTTGTGTTCCTATATTGTGTCAGTATTTTCCACAGTTCAGATAATATTACATGGAAGATTATCTGCCTATCCACTGCAGTTTAAATATGGCTTTCAGGAGACTCTTCCACACAGATGTATTTCAGTTTAAAAGTCTCCTTTAAAATAAGCAGCTAAGAGCAAAGCGCTGGAGTTTTCTACCATTACCTTTCCTTGAACAATTGTCTTATCACATACATTTTTCTTCTACTCTCTCAGTCCTGCTGTTCAGATGCAGGCAAAGCACCTACAGACTTTGATGCATTTTATTATCTGTTCTTATGAATCCCTGTTCAGTGTTGGCATCATCAGGAGGGATACTTCACTTCTCTTTCAAGACATGACAGACTGTGTTGCCTCTGACCTTAGAGGATTCCATGAATGAGTATATTTACAGCCACTTTCACGTCAGTCTCTACATCCATTAAATGTGCAATGCCATTTTGATTGTTTTTGTTTTGCGTGGGTGTTTGTTTGCTGGTCTGTCTAGCAAGAGATAAGTAGTAACTCCTGGAATATTAGTTATCTTTTCTAAGTGCTAGGGTTAAATTTTAGCTTCCATTGCTAGTATTTTGAAGCATAGGGTGCATACAATGGTATCAATATATGTTGAACTAAAAAAATCATCAAAATACAATATAAAATGCTTGCACTTCTCATCCAACTTGATTTTTTTTTTTTTTTTGAGATCACAAAAGCAAGATATATCTGCCAAATTGCCCATAATTGCAAAAAGTATTTATTTTTAGGTAAACAATCAAGTACATATTACAGCTATAACTTCTGTGAATAACTAGGCAGTAAATAGAAAGCAAATATCTTCCATTTTCTTTATGCGTCACCGAGTAACTATTCATTTCTTTAGATGTTATCACTCACACAGATCTCTTCTAGTATATCGTCTGAACGCAAGCAGAGTTATTGTTTGATTCAGATATAACTCAACTACCTCGCTGCCTATGTTATTTTAGAAGAGCATATGAGTTAGGAGTAATCAGCTGTACAGAAAGTGCAGAGACATGCAGCTTAAGATGTGAAAGATCCCCTAGAAGTGCCTATTTTTTTCCATTCATACATAAGAGGAGTAAGACCAATCAACTAAGATGCTTGTAGATCTTAATAGAGCCATAGAGTCTCAGAATCCCTAAGATAGAAGGGACTTGCGAGGATCATTGAGTCCAACTCCTGGCTCCACACTGGACCGCCCAAAATTCAAACCTTGTTTCCGAGAGCATTGTCCAAACACCTCCTGCACTCTGGCAGGCTTGATGCCATGACCACTTTCCTGGAGATCATGTATAGTAAGTGTGATGGTTCTAGGCATTTCAAACGAGGGACAGGGAGGACTGGAGGAGCCCTCATGATCTTCCCAGCAAACCTGCTCATGGTGTACTTCCAGAAGTACAAGCATAACTGTGGCACTGTCATACAGACTCCCCATATAAATGTAGTTATTAAAAAAAATATATATATATATCAAGCTTATTTCATATTGCATCCAACAAGACAGTAACAGTTCAGATTGATCGGCCTTGTCTCCCAAGTATCACCATAGCTATGGGCCACATTTCAAAGTGCTTATCCTTTTGAGGGTGCTTTTCCAATGGAGGTTGGCCCTTGTTTTAGGACTTACATTTCTCTAGACAGATTTTCTAACAAGCTCAGCATTTCTCACTTCCATAGCCAGCACTGCAAGTGCAGCCCCTCAGGCAGCATGACATCTCAGCTCCACCAGACTGCCTTTCTTTTCAGATATGCTACACCCGCACCAGCAGTGCATGTATCCAGTCTCCAAAAGCACACTCCAGCGTGTTTCCTGACCTCTGACTGCAAGTAAAGATTATTCCCCTCAGACACTCCCATAACGTGTATAATGTGCAGCATGCACATAGAAAAGTATGAGGCCAGACACAGGAGTTTGTAAGTGAATGTGACTCCGTGGCACTGGATGCAAGGTCTCATGAAATGGATCATACAGATGAGCAAGTATTGTGAAACACAGGTATGCACCCAGCTCCCTGGGGAGATATCCTGTGGGCTGGGAGGGAGGCATTCTCTCTCTCTCTTTCCTGAAACAACATCTGCTAAACAAAACAATTGCACCTACAAATATCACCTGATACAACAATTTTAGGAGAGATTAGTGTATCTTGCATTAATAATAAATGTGGAGCAAAGCCTGATATTTTATTTCATAAAAATAAAACATACCAGTGCATAGCCAAGAAACACTTGTAATAGATGTCAGTTTTAGGAAGAGAAATCTTTAGTATTTTTTTAAAATACTGAAGGATTGTTTTGCATTAATAATTGCAATAAAAATTTGAACCCCTTTGAATCCATGGCTTCTCATTACAAACATTTTTAACTTAAGCTCTGACTTAAGTTTTACAGAATTTACTCAGTGCTCTACTGTTAACTCAGATGGCTCTTGTGGTTTGAATAACTGCCTGTCGTGGCCAAAGCCATCCAAATAACTGGCTGAGGAGAAAGCTGGTGGAGTAGATCTGAGTGGCTCAGCTGCCTCAGGCAATTTGGGTGCCTTTTTCTTGCCACAAGAAGAGCTTGGATGCAGAAGTCATTGCTTCGTGTGGGCAGTCATTTCAGCAACTACATAGGCAAATGATTTTTATTCATGCAATTCTCACCTACTCTGATCCTTAGGCAGTGAAAAGATCCATTGACATTCTTGATATTGCTTTGCTCTATGGTGCTTTGTGTGTAACAGAATCACAAAACTTCATTAGTTGTGTGGGGTTTTTCTTCATTATAACAGATTTATATGAAGTATGATCAGTGAGTATTACCCATTTGTATACGTATTCTATAATGTGTAAGCACAGGGAATTCTTCAAGCAAAGCAGTGAAATGCTATGCACAATCTCAGTTTTAATTATAATTTGGCCTAAGTTAACTATACAGTGAAAAACAGACTTACAGCTATATAAGAAGAGGGAATATCTGATGGTAAGCTAAAAAAACTTCATGTTGCTCTCATCATTCCATTTATAATGTAGTTTCAAAGCCATGACATCACTTGGAAAGGGAGAAAGTAATTTAAGAAGTCCAGATCTTTAGCAAGCTGTTTGGATGAGAAATGGCTTCGTTTCTCTAAACAGCCCAAGTCCTGCTTTTAGGGACATGTGCTGAACTCCACTCTGCCAATCGTTGTACACTGGAATTATGTTGTGCTGCTGTATTCCAGCACATCAGTGGTTGAGCAAGTTCCCATGCAGGCACAGTTAACTGCAAGAGGTCAATCATACAGAAGGGCAGGACAAAGATCTGCCTTTCCATCACTAGCAAGTAAAGCCCATTGGATCCTGGAAGAGAAAGAGGAGAGCTGCTTCTCTGGTTTCCTCCTGTCTGATTTAGCCCTTCTTTTACCATGGTAATCTGCACCTGCAGGAGAAAAGGATAGGGAGACACTCAACACAGACCTGAATTTGCTACAGGAGGATACATGTAATCTAAATTATTAAAAACAGACTTCTAGCCAAAATGATAACATCACATATACTACAACTTCAAGTATTTGGTCATAAAATAGATTTTGTATTTTTTATTTTCTCTTTCTCCCCATTCATTGGCAAAATCAAAAGCCAGAAAGAGCAGTGAGACTGCAAGGATAAAGAGAGCAAAATCGTAACATCTTCTAGTTTCTTTGTTCAGCAAAAATATTCTCCAGGTTTTCAGCTGAAAGCAATTTGATTGCATCTTTTATTTCCTAGCAGAAAGTTTTGTACGTACAAGGTAAAGCCTCTTCCCCAAATCTTATGTCTGAAGCAGAAAATGTGTAGTCAAAATACTTGGGAACTTTTTCTCTTTTGGTGAATTCTCTTTGTCCAGAGTGCTAATGATACCACTACTGTTTATAAATAAAGGGTTTCCTGAGACCACAAAAGCATACTGATGTGGCTTGCTTGCCTCTCTGGTTCTAAACCCTTCTGTTCAGTTACTCTGAAGGAGTTTTTGCCTTCAGCTCTGCAATCATATTGTTGTATCAATGCATTTATCAATGCATTATTATTATTTTTTTTTTTGGTGAGCCAAAGGACAAAGCCTAAGACACGTAATCAGAACTCGGGGTTCAAATCCTGACTGAGTGATGTTGGGCAGGTCAGTTAGCTCTGTATCTGTGGGGTCTGAGCAGCCAGGTTAAAAAACATCTCAGAAAACGTTGATTTTGGCAGATGGAAGGGAATGATTTGATGTAAAAGGCAAAGTACTTCCTTGTTTCTTATAAAGCTGACTTCTTCCTCACCAGTATCAGAGTGAAAACTTGACAGCTTTTAACCCCATCTTGAGACTGTTGGGCTTCTCTTGAAACAAATTTTGGACAGGGAATTTATTGAAATGCTGTACCATACAACTTCCTAATCCTTTTTTCCTTTCTGGTCCTTTCCCCTGTTTTCATTATAAAGACTTAGAACCAGAATAATTTTTAAAGACTGTATTATTCTGTCTTTAGATATTAAAAGTAACAAGAAATTGGACAGGTATAATTGAGCTTTTTTTGGACTTTTCTAATCAACTTCTGTATGCTTTCTTTTAGCTAGAAGTAGATCTACACAGCAGAATTTGCAGTCAGAGCTGTGTTTCTTTTTTCATTTTTCTTTTTTTTTTTTTCCTAGGAGCTATTTTGGACCCAAAATGTTAAGATCCACAGTAGGCATACGATGAAATAACAAAATCTGTGTCTAGATTAAATGGCCTGCCTCCTGGCAAAGTCTGGAGTCAGAGCAGGTTAGGAGATGGAGCCATTACGCAGAAATGCAAGTGCGAAGCAAACACAATGGAATGGATGTTATCTGTGGCACTGTATTACCTTAATATTCCCAACGGTTAAGATATCCATCTGATTAGTCTGAAGATGTCACATTATCTAGTAATGCCAAATATACATTAAAACAGGGAAAGCTACAGATGTGATTGAACTGTGATAACATATGGTTTGTACAGTCATTGGCCTCTTAAGAACTTAACTTCCAGCTGGGCTCTGTGTAACATAAGAAACAGGGATATCACATTTCCCTCATTTCTGCTTCTGGCAGGTGTGTGCTAGACACTGACTGCTAAATACTTTGTAATTAGTATGCCTTGGAGCAGTCACTGTCATCTTACATCTGTAACTGGAGTGAGGGCACTGTTAGCATGACTGTGTTCATTTCTTTAGCGTCCCAAGCCTATAGACCTATACAAGGCAGCCTGAAGGAGCAGTGTTTGATGCATGAACCATAGGCAGACCTCAGAAATGTATCTAATTATACCAGTATCTGACTGCACTATTGTAGCAAGATGTATTATTCATAGACAAAAATGAACTGCTATTCAATGATAGAAAAATCTTATATATTCTGCCAGCTCTGAAGTTCAACATCTAATTGAAGATTAAATAGCTTGAGATGATCGATAGCTGAGTTTTAGATTTGCAAAACTATCCCTGCACTATGTGAACTATCATTTATTTCCCTCTGTGCAATAAGATATAGATAGAGAAAGAGGGGAAAATAAATGTAAATTTAGTTTTAAGATATAGGGTTAAACAATTTTCTGGAAATAAGCAGTCATACATTTAACCTTTGTTTTCTTTACACGATCCCATGCTTTTTTTTTTTCTTTTTCTTTTTCTTTTTTTTTTAGCAGTTAGTGAGTTTTGCTCATATTGCTTTCATTTGTTTAAGAAGTGTAATTCTTCCTTGGTGGTGATGGTGTATGATTGAAAGGCACAGTAATTCCTTTCCTACAAACTGGTTGGCTTTATTTTCAATTGGTTTAAACCACAGTATACTTGCTTTAATCAAACCATCTGTACTAATCAGAAGCCATATGCCACAAGTAGAGATGAGCATTTGACAGTAGCCAGACCTCATGCAGGGGAAGACTCCTCACCCACAGCTGTAGGTAATGAAGAAAGAATCAAGAGAGAATCACAGAATGGCCTGGGTTGAAAAGGACCACAATGATCATCTAGTTTCAACCTCTCTGCTGTGTGCAGGGTCACCAACCACTAGACCAGGCTGCCCAGAGCCACATCCAGCCTGGCCTTGAATGCCTCCAGGGATGGGGCATCCACAGCCTCTCTGGGCAACCTGTTCCAGTGTGTCACCACCCTCTGAGTAAAAAACTTGCTTTTATATAATATCTAACCTAAACCTCCCCTGTCTTAGTTTAAAACCATTCCCCCTTGCCCTATCACTATCCATCCTCGTAAGCAGTCTTTCCCTCTCCTGTTTATGTGCTCCCTTCAAATATTGGAAGGCCACCATGAGGTCTCCCTGGAGCCTTCTCTTCTCCAAGCTAAACAAGCTCAGTTCCCTCAACCTTTCCTCATAGGAGAGGTGCTCCAGCCCTCTGATCATCTTAGTGGCCCTCCTCTGGATCTGCTCCAAGAGCTCTGTGTCTTTCTTGTACTGGGGGCCCCAGGCCTGGACACAGTACTCCAGATGAGGCCTCACAAGAGCTGAGTAGAAGGGGACAATCACCTCCTTCTCCCTGCTGGCCACCCCTTTTTTAATGCAGCCCGGAACACAGTTGGCCTTCTGGGCTGCAGATGCATGCTGCTGGCTCATGTCCAGCTTCTCGTCTACCAGAACCCCCAAGTCCTTCTCTGCAGGGCTGCTCTCAAGGAGATCTTCTCCCCAGTTTGTATAAATACCTGGGATTGCCCCCGCCCAAGTGCAGCACCTTGGAAGAGACCTCTGAAGGTCATCTAGTCCAACTCCCCTGCAATGAACAGGGACACCACAGGGACACCACAGCTAGATCAGGTTGCCCAGGGCCTTATCCAGCCTCACCTTTTAGGTCTTATCCAGCCCCCGCCTTAGAGGAAGTAGGTTCCACTGGAGAATCAGGATCTCTATAGGGTAGTTGTTTTTAAAGCAGTGTGGATTTAGTTTAAAACAGCTTCAGAGGCAACAATAAAGGAAGAGGGTCTCAGAAGTAAATGGGTCCTATTTAGTGCTGTAAATGTCCCTTAGATTTTATTCTAAATCAAATAGCAGGACCCAAGGGCTGATACTGTGTGACTCAACAAGGTACACCACTTCCTTCAATTTTCTTGAAAACTGTTTTATGTCCAGAAAATGGAGCATCTTGCTTCACCTCATACTAATCTCAGGATGTGGCATTTCATTTTGGGGTCCTTCCACCACCACACATTAGAGCCGAGATTTTGTCATTTAGAGTCACTTCCAGCTGAAGAATGAGGTCCTGAATTCATTCTCTGAAGTAATGAAGTTATCTGTAGCTGTTATTCAGAAGTTAATCCAACTGATTAATAAAATACACACTAGGAGAGATCTTGTCTACCTAGCTTTTCCCTATGCATTTCAGTGTTTTAATAAAGTAGCTTTCTTAAATTCTTATATAGACATGAAGTAAAAAAGACTGATATTACTTAGAAAATCTGAAGGACTTTACGGAGTGTTCTTAAACAGTGATTACTTTATTTAGATGTGAAAACACCTCAATTAGACAGCTAACTTAGGCGGATAGGATTCTTTTTTTGGAGCAGAATCTATAGTTCAGGTGGGATCTGTGCCTTTAGGAGGATCAGTTTACTTGAGACCTCAAATGTGGTCACTGGAATGTAGTTCTGTGCTTTAGTTAGGTAGATCAGATCCTGCTTTTGTTCCTGAACATACCTAATTCTAGCTATGGGAACTAACTTTTATGCTTTTGTATTCAAATGAAGAACCCGATTTTAGAAATCTCCCCATGTTCATGCTTTTACGTTTTAAATTACTTTGTAAGCTTTGCCTTGATAAACAAAATATTGCAGTATTTTCAGCCTCCCAGGCAGGTTTTCCAGACCTTTGCTGTCTGTGTCTGAGATGAGTGCTTTATCAATCCGGAGTTGGACAGTCTCACCATCTCTCCAGGGGCAGCCTTTATTAAAAAAATACCTTTAATGTTGCCTAAATGTTTCAGAACTCAGAGTTCTTCAACCTGTGTAAGAGGTGCTGGAATATATATCTGTATATTTAAAGAATGCCTTGCATTAAATAGTCAATATTCATGTAAATGTCTGCAACCTTATCATTCTTAGGCAGATAAAATGGAGGTGGATGCCAGACTTGTTTTGAAGTTGTAAAGAAACATCTAGTAACCACAATAAATGGGAAAATAGTTCAAAGGGAGCACTGAATCTGGTGTGTAACATCCTTCAAATGATTACAGATCATGGCAAATGGGATCAGGAAGGATAAAAGCTAACAGAGTTTTAGCCACTGCAAATGTTACAGCACAACTGTTTGAAGATATTTTCCAGAGAGGAGAGGCAGTCTCTCTGCTCCTGTCTGGACTGAGTTTCCTATTTGATGTTCTGACTTAACATGAGTGCATGGGAGGTGTGTTAAGAGTCGGTGAGAGGAGGCTGACCTATGATACTTCTGCACTGCACTCTCAGGAACCTTAACTGTCTGCACTGGCTATAGAAATAAGATATGGAGATGGGACTGCTCTGAATAATCACCTAGAAGGAGTATTTCTCTTATCCATTATTGGATAGGCTGGTGATTTACCACCAGCCTGTGTAAAGGACATTGCAGAGTTGCGCTGCCTGAGGCTATGTTGTAAAAGGCATCACATGCAGTAGGCTGAATCCCTCTCAGCTTTCCTAACTGTGTGAGTGAGGTTCTCCCCAGCTGAGATTGATCCCAAATAATTGAGAGAGATGTGGCTACGCTCACCTCTGGTCATCCGTGTGTAGTCTGTGGTGGGAGGCAGATGTCACTGGAGGTGATGCAGAACTTCTTTCTGTCTTTCAAGTAGGTCAGAAGAATAGGATGACTTGCTCCTTGTCTACGTGCCTTGGCTAAGTTGGGGTCCTGCTCTGAACAACTTTCTACAGGATATCAGCTTGGTGCAGTAGCATCAAAGCAGCTGATAGAATGCAGAAAAACAAATACTAAAGTGCTATAAGGCAATAAGAGCGAATTGTCAGCCACATTTCCATTCAGATATTGACATTTTCTCTGTTTGTGAACCACCAGACAGTCTGATCCCCAAATCAATCTTACTGTTAAGCTAGGAAAAAAAAAACCTCCTCTAGTGCATGGGATACATAAATCCTTAAAGAAAACTATCTTATGTCATAAGAAAAGGCTTATTAATAACATCACAGTTCAGCCTTTTCTTTATTGATAATAAGGTACTACCCTCCACAGGTGACATTTTCATCTAGGAGATAAATGATAATATAACATTTGACTAATTTCATGTTAGTTATGTTTTCATTTTTTTCTTTCTCTTGTTTTTTGCTTTTACTTTCTTCTTTCCTTGCTCGTAGCTCCTGCTTTTAAACTGTCTTTAATTCCTGACACTCCATGCTCATGGGAGTCCCTGCACTTTGAGAATACTTGAAATTCAAGAAAATACACTTTGTATGTTAAAAATCAATGGTGACACAATATTTACAGCCCAAAGGCCAAACATTTGTGTTTCTTTATAGAGAGTAAGTGCTTGGAGACCAGCTTTGTGCTGCTAAGCTGTAGACATCAAAGAATAATAATGCTGCTGTTTTAAACTCAGTGGCTTGAGTGGGCTCCAGCATGGTGAAGTAAGGGACTAGCTGATTTTATGGATACCATTAATACAGAGATGGATATAAACATTATATTTTTTCCCCAATGGACTATGAACCATCTCTGTCTAAGACGGGATCATTCTTTCTATGATAAAGTATCTACAGGATGTCTAAAATGATAGGATAATACTTTCTCCTTCTTATGAAAAAGTTGGATTCTTTTAAAAGGTATTTTTGTTGAAGTCACAGTTAATTCTTTGCAAAAAAGAAGAACCAAAAAAAAAAAAAAAAAAAGAGTCCTTACTACAATATCTCTGTATCTTCATCTCACTGCTTATGCAAATATATGTACACTATTTTTGAAGGCTTGATTTTTAGAGAACTGAAATAAATCTACTTTAAATATTAAGACTTTCTAGAAGAAGACATAGGTTGTCATTCTCGTATTGTTTATAGAGATTTGTTCTATATTCTAGGCAAGATTTATAATGTTTTCAATTGGCATATTTTACTCTAATAGGCTTAATTTTAGTGGGTGAGACAAAAACACTGCAAGGCATTTATTACATCATTAGAAACTGCACTATGTATCTAGGGAATGCAGTGTCATTTGGTTTGTACGTTTGACCCCTGCTTGTTATTAGGTGCACTTTACTAAATCAGCAGAAAGAGATAGGTCACTAACGACTATTACCAAGCTAATAATAATTATACAGGAAAAAAAAACCCTGTTATTGATGTTTCAGACATCATTTCATATATGGTGTTCCTGAGACACTGATTTGTGATTTGCATTATTAGGAGTGAACTTTCTTTGACCTGTCATTTAACATAAGTTAGACTGCTTGGCCTGATAGTTACATACCACCCTTTCTAATAATGAAATAATTGTATTTAACTCTTCAAATTGACTTTTGAATTATTTTGATTTCACTGTAGTTCCACAATAAATTAAAAAGAGAGGATATAAATTAGAAATACTGCACATGAGAAAAAATTCTTAATAGGTAGTGGTGGGGGCAAACAGAATCTAAGCTATATTTTAGAGCATTGAAAAGGTATATTATGTATGAGCAATACATGTCACAGGAGATTTGTTACAGTCTCTCTATCACTCTGAACATAACGCCTGTGTAAGTGTAGAAGGCAATGCTGTGAGTTCAGCAGGGCTTGTACTTTTAGTTAATTTTTCTTCTCTGTCAGTGCTGAACTATGCAACTAGTGGCTCCTTTACTGGTTGCAATAGTCACAATAATGCTGAATAGCTAGAAGAGCGTGGAAAGAAATAGATTGGCTACGTTTGTACTTACAGATTTGTTCCTTTGAACTTTGTGGTACTATTCAGTCAATAAGTGCACATCTTTCTTAAAAAATCTTTGCAATATGCACTTTGTTGCTAATTTTGCTCCATATGGAAAGATCTAAGGTCTGAGTCAGGGGACAACTCATCAGGTTTGTGATATGGGGCATAAATGAATTAGAAGACTTCTATTTTCCAGATCCAACAATGTGCCACCGCAGCTTAGAATAAAGAAACTCACTGGGAAACTCACATTGTTTATCTCCAGCATGTGGTGAAATCTCACCAGATCAAGGCAATCTTTCCAAAGCGAATGAGTGATTTTGACAGTCCATAAATGAGGACATGCTGCTGGGACCCCTTGACAACAGGGACATGTGGTCTGTGAACATGAGTGTGAGGAAGAAATTACCCTTTTCTCTGTTTCTTACAGAGTGAAGCACAGTTACATATTTATCCCAAACATACTATCCTACAGTCTTCGGCTCTGGATCCGGACCCAACTGCTAGGCCTACCATGGAGGTGGTATTTGGTGCTCTGTTTTGATGGTGGCCAGGGCTTCACATGCCCTTTGCTGGTTTGGGCCTGTTCTTGGCATAACCAGCCATCTCCAGTACAACTGAAAAGGGGGTGCTTGATTGATTAGAAAGCCAAGGGATAGGACGTAGTTGGACAAGTCAGAAAATCACTCTTCTCTAAGCCACTGTCAGCTGTGGTCAAAAATAATAATTAAAAAATTTCTTTATTAATAATTCCTATAAAACTTTAAAGTAAGGGAATTTTTGGGGGGTGGGGGATATTGCCTAAAGGGTATTAAATCATAGCGGTGTGAACAGTCACAGAATAGAAACATAGAGTCATTAAGAGAAGGTGAATATGGTGTCTAACATAAGGACGAGGAAGCAACAAGTTCTATCAAGTAGTAGGATCGAAGCAGACAAAATAGGTGTTTTTTGTCTATGGAACACATCAGAGAGGACTGTACATGCTAAAAATGTCATTAGTTAGAAAAACAGACAAAAGAATGGGAGAAAAGTCAATGTAGGCCCATTAGATAGATCTCAACTCATGAAATCACTGGTATCTGAAAGTGTTCTGGGGAAGTTTTATCAGCTGGGTCCAGTTGTATTAGAGTTATACTCTTAGTCACTGTTGGCTATTTTTGTAGACAAGATATTGGGCTAAATGGGACTTTGATCCATGTGATGCAGAAGTTCTCATGTTCTTATAATGATCTGTGCCATAAAATAAAAAGCCTTTCTTTTTTTTCATATACCGTCCAAAATGTTGCTCATTTATTCCTTCTCTCTCTCTCTCTCTCTGGTTTTGATTTCTTTAAAGTTCCTCTGTGCCTTTCATTCTGGTGCAGTGCTACCTGGAAGTGCATCTTTTTGAGTATATCATGCTGGTTTCTCCTCTTATCTTCTCTAGAAAAAAAGGCAAACAAGCAGGTTTTCTTCCTACATGTTTATAGTTGTGAGAGTCTGACTACAGTGAATGAGATTTCAAACAGCAGCAGGTGTTTCTATTGCCATACCAGGAAAAAAAGATGTATTCTCAGCATGTAAGTGAATATGTGGTAAAATCCTAGGGAGACAAAGGCAAATCTCAGCAGAATTGAAGCAACAACTGTATTCCTGTCTAATACTTTACACACTAACAAATTTTCAATCCAGAGATGACTGTGGATTTTACATCATTTTAGCAGACGTGTGATGGAGGAATGCTGTCCCAGACTAAAGATAAGGGATCTCTGCAAGGCTGTCTCTTGCCATGCTGGATATAAAACATAATGCAGATAAAAAAAGATATAATACACAACACTGGCTGATGGTGACTAGGGAGAGAAGAAGGAGAAAAGCCAGCGCTCTGAAAATTCTCTCAATGTACAGAGCTAAAATCCACAGATTGCTTTAATTTTTTGCTTGTTTTATATCATCATTCTATATTTGATATTGCAATTTGTGACAGGTTACATCATTATAGTGCACCTTTAAGGCTCACATCAGAGGGAGCAAGTAAAACATGAAGCTTGCTATTTGTGTTCCACATATGCAGCAGAATTTTCTGTATTTCTTCTATGTGAAAAATACATCTCTCCAGTGAGATGAGGGAAAAGGAAGCATAAATTAGTTTATTTAAAGATCTGAATGTATATTTTTCAGCAGAATAAGAATTTCCCCTGAAAATGGAAAAGTTCTAAGGCTTTTGGACAAGTACCAACAAAAGGAAACAAACTGATATTTACTAGGGACCGTTAGGGACAACAGTTTCAGTTTCAAGAAGTCCCATAAGTGAATATAAGTTGATGTCCAGGACAGTACTGGGAAAGGAACGTATATGTTCTTACACTCTACTGCATTTTTCCACTTTGATAGAGAGAAACCACAGAATGTGGTCCTGGAATGGCCCACTCAGACCTGTCTTGTGAGTTTCCACTCCTACTCTGGGAGACTTCAGGACTTGAGTAAGAGTGCAAGGAACATTTTAATTAGTAGCCACTTGAGACTGCTTGAAGAAGTCACTGTGAGAACCAGGGCACCTTCTGAGCTGTGTCCTAGGAGCAGAGTTTGGAAGACTGATCTTGATGTATCAGCTCTGCACCCAGTGGATCAGGGTTCAGCAAGATGCTGATATGGACCCCACAAATAAGGATCTACTGGAGACATGAGCTGATGCACTGGAGCAGGCAATAGTGAGAGGCATGTATGTCAGGTACTATCTGCCTTGTGTGACAATTCAGTGAAACTGGGATTTGAAACTTGAAACAGGCTTGTGAGATTATGTGACCAGATGAGATGGGGAGTCCTCCAGGGGTTAATTTCAAGGCATTCTTTAGTCTTCATTGGAAATATATACCCACTCCTCAGGGCATGGACTAGAATTTCAGACCTACTCGCTCTCAGCTGAGTGCTGCCACCAAGACAGAGCACTCTGTATTCATCTGCTTGCTTTCTTTCTGACCTTGTGCCTCTCCACACAGCAACCTTCCCTATATCCTCTCTACAGTTCATTAAGGAGCAGAAAACACTCTGGCTAGAAGTATGCTCTCTCCCTACCCACAGAGCTCCTGGGCAGCAGGGCAGTATAAGATCCCAGCTGTATCAAGCTACACGGTGGGTGTCCTCTTGCTGGTAGGGAACCTCTAACCACCAGGCTATTATGCAAAATGTGGGCTACACCAATGTAATGATAATGTGTGAGTTAAAAAGGGTTGATGCAAGCCTAGAAAGTGAGATTTCCCTGGAGATGCAAGTGCTGCAGCACCTGTCTTCTGGCCCTGAAGGAGCCATAGGCAGGGCTCAGACACCCCTCTCAGTCATCTCTGAGAGGATTCTGCTTAGCATTCAAGAAAAATCAGGTTCCCAGGGTATCTCAGGTGAGGCAAAATACCTCTCCTCTCGTTATTAAATAAGTAGTTGCTTTTTTCTGGGTGTGATTAAGATTGTGGCACCAGCTGTTCATTAACTGAATCCTCTTGACAGATGCTTTCTTCTTTTTATTTTTCTTCTTGATTCTCTCTGCCCATCATGCTCCTTTCTGGTGAATACCAATGTTATCTTTGTTCCTTCAGTTAATTTGATGTCCAATAGCCTCAATTCTGATCCCCAGCTTTTCTTTCCTCCCCACAGCAAATGTACAGCTATGCTTTCCATAGCAAATGCACTGACTGGGGCATAGAGTATGCCAGAACTGATACCTTGCTAATGTGCAATTAATACTGAGAGCCTGATTAAAATTCAAAGGAGCCAGGGGCACACAAGGCCAGCTTCTCAACTGCCTCCAAGTGAGTCTCTCAGTTTGTTCACTTTTGACTTCATGTTTACATGGTGAAAAGGAATTTGTGCACAACAGTCAGATGGATGCAGAATTAAGAATGCTGTCACTGAGCATCTATTTAATATATTCCTTTACCAAAGTTGTTTTGCATATTGTTGATTACAGAATCATTCTGCTCTAGGTTATACACAAGATCCCCCTCCCAGGCACGCATGCACTTGCACTTACACAAGTATTTTCTGTAATAGAAAACTTTGCACTCTGCTTCTTAATGATTGGTGCTGATGGGAAATGACCCCTGCTTTCCTAAACACACAGCAATCTAATTTGAACCTGTGTGCCAATTACTGGCCTCGGTGGAGCACTTTGCTGTGAAACAATCAAGTCACAATAGGATTAGAAAGCGTTGCAGGGAGACCACAAGGGAAAGCAAACACAGGCATAACTGCAGGTTTATTCCTTTAAATTGTCTGTAAATAGCACTGATAGTCTCCTCAGTGCCACCTAGGTATTGTTTCTATAAATCCTCTTTAGGTACAATCTAAAATGAGTATAGACAATGAGTCTTTTATAGCATACCAGCCAACACACTGAGCCGGTCTGTCCTTATGAAGATTGTGGGTGTTTGCCTAAGCACCCCAGAAAGCAGACAAAGCAGGACATAGATCATGGATGCCTCGAAGAATTTTTTTTTAAATTATTTTTTATTTCAGACCACAACTTCTAATATTTTTGTTGTTAAGTGATGGCTGTATTTCCTGTGAGAGTGGCAGAAGGACAAGACACTTTCACTTCCACTGTAATCAGCACATCTGTTCCAGCCTTAATCTAGCAGAGTATTTTAATATGTGGCTGATCCCATGTACTTCACTGGAGACGCTGTCCTGCCCAATATCAGGAATGTGCTGACGTATCTAGCTAAAATAAGGTCTTTATCAATAATTATGTCCTTCCATTTTTCTTCTTGTCTTCTTTTCAGACCTTTCTGTGTTTTTCTGGTTGCCTATTCCAAAACAGAAGTTCTTTGCTGCTTCTTCTGTATAAATCATTTCACCTGAGCAGATCTTGCAGGTGACTTCATCAGCAAATTGTATTCACTGGATCTATTGCATTCACTGATCCAGACTAGCAGCTTTCAAGGCAGTTGGAGTAGGTGATCTGAACATGTCCCTTTGACTTGGCAAAGTGTCTTGGTAAAGTTGTCCGTTTTTGTTGTTCACACAGACTGCTTAGCTTGTAGTACTCATGGAGGGAATTCTGTGTCCAGATGTGCATAAACAGTTGTGTTAGATTATGTTATATTTGGATCACCCTTACTTTCTGACTTAATATGTGTACGTGCCCCAGGGATGCGCACTTGCCTTCTTCTACCACTGCACCTCAGGTATCTCAACCTGCTGTATCTCAACCACTTTCAACTGTGCATCCATGGCAGCTACTTTCAGAGCTCTCATAGCTCTTTTATGTTCAGTCAGAAGTATAGACAGTGAGTGTAGTCCTTACTGAGAGAGGTCGCTAAAACTCTAACAGATCCAGTAAATAATGTTGTGTGTTGGCTTAAAGAAACTTGCAGGGAGGTCAAGTAGATGGATCCAAGGTGGGGTGTAGTGAGAGGACAAAATGCAGTGGGCATAAGTTGAAACATGAGAGGCTCAGACTTGATATAAAGAAAAGCTTACTCCTTATGAGGACAATTAGTGGAGAAGGTTTCTCAGACAGCTTGTGCCATCTTCATCCTTGTAGATTTTCAAGACACAACAGGACATAGTTTTGAGCACCCTGGTCTGACATCAGAGCTGTTCCTGCTCTGAGCTATGGGTTGGAATAAAAACCTCCTGAGGTCCCCTCTAACCTAGGTGGGTTCTGTGATTCTGTGACTGACGTGTGATCTTGACCATCTGTGTGACAGTGATCTTGACCATCTGCATAACAATGACTCTGGTTACTTTGTGCTTTCACATTTCTCTCTCTAGAACCTTGTTTCAGACAGAAGCATGGAAATCCGCACAGCACATGGAATATACGAATGGTCTGGAGATAATTCAGGTGCCTCAAAACAGATGTCTATTACCTTTGTAACTGCTCTTGGGTATCAGGCCTCATCTCCAGCTGCTAGACCCTAGGTAGTGCCTATGTCATGTCTGCCACCAAATGTCTTAGATACAGCAGAGTATCTAAGATATATCAGATGTTTGTGTTTAGCTATCCAGGTGACTGCAACAGTAATGTCAGCCAGACCAGTGACACCATTGCACTTAAGGGACAACAAAAGCCTGCAGCACTATTTTAGCTCCAAGGCCATTGTTAATCTATACTATTTAAATGTTTATAATATGAGCATATCAATACCCGACTGAACCTGAATTATCCTATCTATTCAGAGTTGTGTGTAATAATTTCCTGTCTATCTTCGCAAATCATAATATTATTGAAATAAAGACAGTTCAGTTTGGAAAAAAAAATCAGCAAAAAATTGGTCACAGACAAGAAGTGGTCTTGCGGGGTTGAATCTTGTAAAACTATGAATATTTGATCTCTTAATTGTAGCTGTGGCTTGAATGACATTTAAAAACCTCTGATTTTATTAAGTTTCATCTTAATAATTTAATTAGATAAAACCAAGATAAGAGGTTTAGTAACATACATTTTGAAATTAATGAGCTGAGTGCCAGAGGATGAACTATATTACCCACTTCAAGTTCACATACAACACTAATTAATGTAGTCTAGCTTTGTTTTAAGTGCATTTGATAATCTAGTATGTGCAGTACTTCTAGCTTGAAAAGAGGAGCCAGAAAAAATAACTTAAAAAGGCAGAGTTCACGCAGTCAGTGCAGGAAAGAAAGAATTGTTTTTTCCTAAACACTTCAAGATCTCAAGGAGTACGAGAATCAGAAGTTCAGAAGTCATTTTATTTTTGGCTGGAGAGTTTATGTAATGTAACACTTAATTGCAGTCAGAATAGTGCTCTTCATTGATGGCATCTACAAAAGAAAAAGTGCAGGAGGAGCAGGTAACAGGTAAGAACAAATACTTTAAATTGCTTAACAACAAAACAATATTAACAATAGAATAATTAAAAAGAAGGGGATAAAGGCATTTTAAATGAAAGAAAAATATAATGATGAAAATTTGGGTAGCCTTTTTAGAAAAGCTGAGGGAAATGTCTGTCTTTTGCCAGCATTTTGTACTGTGAACGATTAGTTTCATCCTTATGACAATTACTGTTTGCCTACAAACCTTTTCTAATAACCCCACAGTGCTCTAGTTTTCTTCCAAACCTATGAAATGTAAATTCCTGAGTTTATTCCTGTTATGAGTAGTGGCTGTGTTAGTAGGAATTGATACTGTACTTTACTGTGTAAAGTAATATAGGGGATAATGGAAAATGTAAGGCCTGTAATTGTTCAATGCAGTTCAGGCAATGCTGTGAATACCAGAGAAAGGAAAGTGGTTTGTGGATTCACTGTAACGCTGGCATGGACTGATAGTCTGCACAGTGAACCTCGTTCATCTGCAGCATATGGATTTTCTAAAAGGTTTTCATTCTTTGTCGTTTTATACATATATATACAAACATAAAGTGTACAACGTGTATAAACAGACAAACACCTTAAAACTGTTTGGCAGTGGCCTTTCAGACAATACTGTTGTCATTCATAAACAGTGTTGACATCTCATCCTTAGACGAGAAATTTGGCTGGAAATATAGTAGAAATCCTTTTCTGAGAAAAATGGTAACAGTGGTAACAAAATGCTGTGTTAAGTTCAAACTGTGGTAAACTTTGCACCAAAGCTAATAGAGAACCAGGCAGATGGATTGAGGGCCCAGTTCACGAGGAACTCCATACACTATCACCTCCTTGCTTGTCCTGTCATGCATCCAGTGAATGCAGGCTTTACTGTTTATCTCACAATATTTATCACACATATATAATAAAAGAATGGGCTTTCAGAAGAGGGCAGAAACATGCAAACTGTCAAAATTAGTGTCGGGTTTATGTAAACCCTGGCCTTTGGTTCTCTCCTTTTGCGGTATTACTGCAACTGACTTATCAGTCAAACCCACCACGCAGTGAGTTCACCCTAGAATAGGAACCAGTGTAGTGGTCCCGGTGTTGTGAAGGGTCCAAACTCATTAAGAGAGTCACGGCTGTTTATTCCAAGCCTGCAGATGCACGGAGATGAAGCTACACAGCTTGTGTGCCCTGGAACATATCTCTGTATGTGCCCACTATGTAGATGGATGTACTGCCTGGACCTCCATCTGGGATCTCTAGCTTGGCATCCCATTGAGCCATATATATACAGCCTTTGATTTTATGCTCCACAAAGTACAGATGTCTCTTTTTTGTGTTTTCTGGGAAGGTCTAAAAATGCTTGTGGGTGCCTTGAAATCAATATTTATGATGGTAATATAGTATGAAGTCCACAAGTTTGAAAATTGAGCCCTGGATTGCATTAATAATACATCACTTTATAACAACAGTACTGGAACTGGAGATGATATAACAACCAAATGTTAAAGATCTTCAGATGAATAGACAATATGATACAGATGTTGGCAAGCTGTGGAATGAGAGCTTGGAAATCAGAGGGAAGACATGAGATGTTCTGAAATATTGTTTCACCCAGGCATCACAAGGGCAAGAGAAATGAAGATGAACATCTGAGGTCTGCATGGCACGAACCTTCTGAAGCCATACAGAAACTTCCCATCCTCTGATAGAAAATCATTTTTGTGCTTATAGGCACCACCTTTTTTTAGTCTCCACACTCCCTGCATTATGGCTAGAAGCTCAAAGGAAGAGGTGCCTTGATTTGCACCCTTCTAAGCCAGGTCTGAAAAGCATACCAGACCTCTGATTCTTCTGTGGACTTTTCCACAGTGAAGTAACGCTCCATAGTAAAGAAAACCCTGTCATTTGTTTACAGGAAGTTCCCACTGCATGATATTCCAGTAGTCAACCTGATTACATTTTATTCCTTTGCATACTTAGGAGAGAAGCATTTAATTGCACAATTTGGCACATGTTCTTCAAACCCTCAAGAATATGATGGATGAGATCTCTCTAATCACCTACCATAGGAAAAAAGGAGGGGAAACTTTTTATATTTTTCCTTCCAGTTGTTTTGGACAATGAGAATGCTCCTCAGGATTGTGCATTTCAGGATGAGGGGAAAACTTCTTATTAAAAGGTATAAGTAGCAAATTACTGTTCATTATTCCAAGTTAGCATTGTGCTATCATTTTTTAATTTGGTTATGGTTGAGGAGGGCAGAACAAGCAATGAACAAACTCAGAATCTAGTTCAAATATGAGGAACACTGCTTTTAATTGGATCGAAAAACATTTGCTCCCCTGCAAATAATGAAGTAAAAAAAAAAACCTTCTGTAAAAAAAATTACTAATAATACTAATGCAGTAATAATAGCGTGTAATGATAGTAAGACAAAAAAGAAGCTAAGCTGAAAGAATGTATGCTAAGTTTTATAATTTTTTTTAACAACAGTATTGAAACCCCAAAATCTGGTGTAATAATGGAAATGCTGGCAGACCTGTAACTATACTGGTGTGAATGGTGCTGTTATAATGAGAGAAACTATTGCTTGGAATGAGGACAAGTATATTCTCTGAGCTTCTACAGTCCCCACACCCCTGGAGTACCATTCCAGACAATGATGAACTGTGGTCTCAATTCCCTTATTAGCTGTAAGACCTAAAAATTATATGTGCAATTAAAAGGCAAAATGCTGATATTACTCATAGGAAGCACTTTGTACATTAGCAAGGTACGAAAGTCTGCTGACACTTTGCAACAGAGAGAGTCAGCAGGGCAGAAGATTAATAGACCCTCATAAATTTGCAGGGTGAAAACAGTAGATGGGGCAGAATAAGCATGTTGTGTTAGAGATAAATAAAGGGCATGGTCATCATGACAAAACATTTAACAAGGAACACATTCCCTTCTTTTAGACAGTTTGCTGGGCTAGCATTAGGCTGCTTTGTGTAACTACGTATAATTACCTCACAGCAGTTCCAGGAATGTTACAAAAACCTTCTAGTATTTCAATCAGAGTGGTATTGGGCAGATGCATTCTAAAGTGAAATGGGTGGCCTTCTTTTTTTCATCCTTTTTTTTTTAAATTTTTTTTACAGAATATTCTTAACATTTCTTTCTGGCCACAGACTTGCCCAAGGAAATAGCAGTTCTTCCAGCTCGTTTTTACTGTTGGAGTTAGGAGCTGTCTTGACTTTGCATGTGCAAAATGTGAGAACAAGTGGCTTCTATTAATTGATGCATGCAGCATATATCTCCTTGAGTCTGAGAAAGGCTCATCATTTTATTTTGAGAGAAAAGCAGGGCTGGAAAATGCATGACACAATTTTATCTTGAGCTATTCCACTTTCCTTCCCAGAAGTGGAGGAACAGTATTCATTTTAGGAAGCTGTAAAATTTCTGAAATAGGCACAATAGATACTAAAAAACAGATTTTGAATTAAGTGTGTCCAGTTTACCGAGCTTTGTTTTGTCTAAAGACATTCTTTGTGTTCTGGTGGCAGCTCAATCTGAAAATGTTCAAAATTATGTGAAACGTGAAATATGATATTTTCATTGCTTTTTCCTTCTAGACTTGCTGAACTGTAGAGATGAATATATGCATACCAATGAGAAAACAACAGGGGAGAATGGTTAAACAAACCAGATTAAATATAAAAACATAGACAAATATAATAATAAATAAAGATTGTACTGCAGTGACAGATGCATCCCCAAAGTGATGGAGGACTAATGTTTGGAAGTGGGAGGGATGTGCAGCTGGTATGATTGTGAACGTGTGCCAGTTTTTTTGCACCAGTCATTCTGATGGGGAAAGAGAGCTTATTCTTGTACTTTTCACTCAGAGGGTGGTGACACACTGGAACAGGTTGCCCAGAGAGGTTGTGGATGCCCCATCCCTGGAGGCATTCAAGGCCAGGCTGGGTGTGGCTCACTAGCCTGGTCTAGTGGTTGGCGACCCTGCACATTGCAGGGGGGGTTGAAACTAGATGATCATTGTGGTCCTTTTCAACCCAGGCCATCCTATGATTCTATGATACTTTTGGTATATTGCTGCAAGTGGGAGAAACCACAGGGATTTTTTTTCTTTTTCTCCTTTTTCCCCCCCCTTTTTTTTTTT
>JACDJE010000900.1:935284-1094484 GCA_016647715.1 Pavo muticus | reverse complement strand
AAAAAAAGGTGATGGGTTATGTGGATTAATATTTTAATTTATCTTATTTGCATATTTTAATGTATGCAGCATGGCATGTGTTTGTTGTAGTTTTATGGTGGGGCAAGAGAAACACAGGAAATCACAGCAATGCTTGGATTGCACTTGAAACTTGAAGAGATGTGAAACTGAGTACCCCATGCTTAGTAAAGTGAAAGGTGGTATAATAATGGCAATTGCATCCTTGCAGAAAGGATTCTATTGGTAATCAGCAAAAGTTCATCTAGATTTCATCAGTGATGGGGTAAAATTTGATCTCAGAAAAATGCAGTCAGATTCCTAAGGGAATCTGCAGTCTGAAAGAGAATTTGCAAAGCCTTCCTATACAAAGTATATGATAAGCACAGTTCACTGTAGCAAAATGTCTATTCTAGAAAGCTTAAAGAAATGCAAACTGTTCTCCTGAGACAAGAGAACTGGGTACATTCTCTTTTAAGATAAATTTTGTTCCTCAGTGATGTTGTCTTTCTAAAGATTTTGAAGAAACAGCTGAAATATTCCCTCACCTCCGTTTTAGAAAGATTGTGATGGTTAGAAAGATTAAGAGATGGTTAATATGGTGCATACCCTGTAAAAGTGCCTACGTAATGGAGAACTGAGTTTTGCTTTGTAATAAATTGTCCATCTGTGGAATTCACTGACATCGTTGCCTGCTAAATGTGTAGAATGAGGAGATATTCTGTGATGTGGATATGTCCATCTGTTCCTAGGTCTTTGCTGTGATTTCTCTATAAGAGAACAAAAGAACAACTAAACTTCACAAGAAAATAGAAGTCATTGGAATAAAAATGCACCCTTCTAACCAAGCCAGAAAGAAACCTGCTTAATAACTTTGCTCTGAACCTTTATTTACTATTACTTGTTAACAGCCAACATTTTTAAAAGGCTTTTTTTTAATTTATGAACTAAATAATGCACTCTTACTTGGGGAATTGATGCAGTATAGACTTACTGCAAGTGACGTTAACATATAACTATAACCATTTACATTTTTAACTAAGGCTGTTATGCTATAACTAGAGCTTGTGTTGATCTTCTTGTTCTAAATACCACCGGCAAAAAGCCTCCCCCCAAAATAATATGACTTCCTGTTTGTAGGCAACTGAATGCTTTCTTCTCAAAGAGTAGATGCTACTCAGGCAAAAATTCCAGCACCAGGTCTCCTGAGATGCTTCAGATTTAATTGCTTTGATAAAGCACTTGAAGAAGTAGGTGATGTTTTCGGGAAGTGTACAACTTTGAGTTAAAATTAAGTGCCAGTTTCCCTGCTGTGGTTTCTGTCATTGCCAACAGTTATCTACAGTGTTAAAAACTGGGTCAGTGCTCGCTATACCCGAGTAATTGTAAAAAGGATGGGTTCTCAGGTCTTCGACTTTTTTGCAGTTGAAAGGTCCTGAGTTGTAAAGTATAGATTCAGACCCAAATTTCACAAAAGATGTTAACCCTAAAGGTTTCTGTAGAATCTGATCTCTGGAACGACATCTGGTTTAGTTGTAGGGCAGGGCATTCTGCACTATGCCACCAGAAATACACGGTTTAGAAAAGAATGAATTTATGAGATGATGGTACCTCTCACTTCTGTAATTTAAATGATAACCTATACAGTTTTCTGTTTTCCTGCAGTAGGTTAGGCAATGACTGATTCCAGGCAGTCAGAAACTATGATTTTATATAAAAAAAACAAAAATTACAGCAAAAATGCTTGTGCTAAGATAATTATATTTCATGTTTTTCACTCAATTCTCAAACTTTTCAAGTGTCCGTATATTTCAAAATGTATTTCAGAATTTGCTTTGCAACCACAAGGAAAAGAAAAACCTACCTACAATCAAAATTTACTCTGAACACATGCAGTCTCACAATTTACAGAGATATGTAGAAGGCTGAGTTATGTAAATTTTGCAACGATTGATGGAAATGAATATTTTTGGTTTGCCAGATTCTCAGCCAAAACACAATTCCACTTGAAGCAAAAACATGCTTCCTAGATACTCATAATGCTGCTGATATCAAGAAAATTAACACCTATTTCCTTAAAATCCTCGGAACCTGTGGACTATGTACCAGAAAGATACAGGAGAGAGTCTGGCTCTGAAGTGCAATTTCTGAGAAGGATGACCACACCATCTTAGCAATACTATCAGATGGCTCCATTCCGCATTATATCATTGCTGGAAAAAAAGATAAACGTCAGGAACCTCTCTATTCCTTTCACATTTCCTCCACTTATTATTTAATCTCATCCTAACTACAATAAAAACAGTAAGATTATTAAAGTCATATAAATAAACCAATGGAGTCCACCTCTAAATGAAGGGAAAAAAATCACAAATCAAATATTTATTGCAAAAAAATGTAGTTGATAAGCTGCTTTTGTTGATAATCTTTTGATTATTTGTGAATATATTTTTGAATGCTGTTAGTACCAAAAAACTATGTTTGGTCATTTCTTTTGATATTTGACAAATATGTTATTCAAATATATTTACTATTATTTGATCAGCTCTAACTGTGAACACTGTGAGCGAACTCTCACATATGAGATTTGGACTAATAATTTGAGTAAATAAGTTTCATTGCTTAAAGGATTGCAAAGAAGTAAAATAGATAATTTTTGATGCCAGCGGAGAGGAAAAAAATCTGTTAATATCACACATTCATCTCTACAATAACCATTTCCACTGATGTTAGTGTGAATTAACTTTACGCTCCAATTACAGTCATCAGAAGTTCCTGTGGAGATCTCACATCAAGAAACCATTCCTTTTTAGAAAAGTACAATTTGAGAGGCAGTGGGCCGTAATCCTATGCATGGCATTTCACCTAGATGGCAGGATATGGGAGCAGAAAACATGATCATAAGTACTGCAAGGTGTGGTTTTCTAATCTTTCCCACAGAACAATTCTACTGTCTAATAAAGCAGGAATAACTATTATTAATTTTGGTGGAAATTATTCTAGATTATGCCTAGGTTGTAACTTCATCTCCATCAAGATTTGAAGTACTGGGAAACAATTTGCTTTTCCAGCTTACACTTATTGCCAAACCAACAGAAGTTATACTGTTTAAATGCCCTTTTGACCAGGTACTGACACCATTTACATGACTGCTGTATTTGCCATAGGGAGTTCTAAACCTTCCCTCCTGGAGTCAGTTTTAGTTCATATACATATACTGAAGAGGGTCAAAAATAGTAGATACTTTACTATTTATTTGCATATAGATTTGTTTATTGATTTGCCAGAGGTAGCTGACAGAAAGCAATCTCACTGACGGAGAAATTGAATTGGTCCTCTGTAGTTCAAGCATGCAGACTTTGTTTAGCAGGTGTTACCACTTTGAGTATTTAGCTTTTTTATTAACTCTTCCCATATTTTGCAAGTTACTTATATTCCATATTCTTATTAAGCTTACCCTTAATTGCACAGACAAAGCCTTTACTGGCCATCATTGAAGTAGGTTGCACCAGAGTAATGCCTTCATGAAACTAAAATAGATACAAAGAGCACAATAAGACTATTTGGTAGACCAAATTCTCAGCTACATAACACTATTTTTCTAAATAGTCACCACCATTAGGCATTTTTGCCAGCAATAAATAAGAGCATGCATACCACTCTTGTAAATATCTGAATGGGCTTCTGAAACATGGCTTGCTTTTCATGTCACTGTTGCCACTGCTGAAATGCACCACTCACCACCTCAGTGTGCTCACATCCATTGTTTGGTCCCCATAAACAGCCAGCAAGCATTGACGAATGTCAGTGGATGCCATTTTTTCTGCATGGAGGAATTCAGTGACACACCTTTGCTCCATAAGCACTTCCACGTCGGATGCCGTTCTGTCAGCCTGCCCCTCTGCTGCCATCCACCACACAGCAACAAAATAATAATATAATAATAATTATATAATAGTAATAGAATATGGATGGGAAAGTTCAACCTCTACTCATTACCACCAATATACACCTCTGACATTGTGGGCTGACATCATGAAATAGGAGGCATTACTTTCAGAGCATCCCTTGTATATTAAGATAATACTAAAGCATAGTAATTACAGTAGAATAGTAAAATGTCACTTACATTCAGGTTAGCAAAGCCTTAATACCTCTTTACAAAACATTCCCTGTGCAATTACTGGGCCAAATCCCAATTTTTTGCATCCTTTTTCTGATTTAAGTTCTCGTTGAATGAAATGTGCTTTCCTTGAAAAAGTTTGAATAGGAGCTTTGGGATATGATCCCTTCTGCCTAATTGATTTAGTGCTTTCTAGGAGGTGACAAAATCAAGGTGATAACCAAAGATTGTTCAAAGAAATGAGTGGCTAATCTTCATTTGAGAACAAAATCTTTCTCTTCATCTCCTGTTCTCTGCTGTGAAAAACCAGGATGCTAGTGAATGGGAAAAGAGTGAAGCATTTGAAGAAGGTCATAAGTATTAATTGACACCAAAGCTGTGTAAGTCATATAGAAAAAATTGATGTATACATTGAAGGATGAAATGTCTGAATAACTGCTCTGAAAAACTCTATTTTGAATCTCTTTTTAATGAAATAGCTAATTATCTTATTAGGAAGTAACTTGTTTTCTCAGCCTATGAATTTTTGCAATCTTTATTGGGTAATGATATTTGCATCACTAGGTTTCCAGAACACGATGACCATGATTAGAGTAGAAGTAAACAAAATTCATGACATAGTTGTACTATGGTTGTACTAAGCACCTATTTCCATAGCACTTTTAGGCTAAGTTAAACAATGAATCATGGTTTTTTACTTATAACATCTACAGCCTAAAAGCGAACCAGATATGCAAAGCTGGTAGATCATATTGACAAGATCTCATGGGCAAATCTTTGTGTACAAGCTCGCTTGCTTGTCTTTCTTTTAAAAACCGAGGATGTATTTTCTTGACTTGAATTCAGGACCAAAGCAGGCCTAACTCATTAATGGAAAAAAAAAAAAGAAGATAGAAAATGTACATGAAGGTCAGGGGTTAAGGTAAAAATCATAAAAAAAGAGAAGTTTTGATTTTCCTTTAGCATTTGCTTTTTTACTTTTGCAGCCATTCAGTATGAAGACACAGAGCAGAAGTGAGAATAAGAAAGTGTGCTTTGAGCTTATTTCTAAAGGAAGAGATCAGGAAAAGTGCATTAGAGTTTGATAGGCTTTGGAAAGTACTACAAAAGCTAGCTAACATCTGTTACTGTTCAGGGATACTTTTATGTCAATTTTGTATAAATGGGAACTGAGGCAGTAAATCTGGAGCCAACATTACTTTTCAAAAGCCAGTTTGGCGTGAATTCTCCTGGCTCTGTGTTATTAAGACAGCAACATTTACATGGAATAAATAGTTGTTTTTTTTTCTTTTGTAGCCAGTGTTATTTTATTCATCTTAAGTACCCCTGATTTTTCATTTTAATTGGCAGAGAATGGAGTGGAGTTGGCTTAAAGAGAGAGAGCCCCTGGCTGGCTGGGCGCCCCTCCCACTGCTCCTTTCCCCACTGAGCCTTCTCAGCCAGGTGCCAAGAGTCTACCAGACCCAGGCCTGGTACTGCCAGATGAGTCTCACACTCACTGGATACCAATTCCCATGTTGTCTGGGCAGGTGCTGCATGCCTCTGAAGCTGTAAAATAAACGTGGTAAAACTATAAAAGGTGCTCATAGATCTAGAAGAGTCAGCAGATGATTTCAGACATTAATATAAAGAACAGAAAAATGCTAGTACTAGATGAGATAGAAGATCCATATGGTCTGGTTTCCAACTATGATGCCTAGAGAACAGCATGCAAACATCATGTGAATGTATCTACACTTTATACAGAGTGCTATCTCAGACTTCAGCAAACACAAAAACTATACCTAGAAGTATTTTCCATTATTTTTTTGCAAGATAACCCACTGATGTGATTAACTCGATCTCTACCCAGCACTACTCACAGAATCACAGAATCACAGAAGAACAGTAGGGGTTTGAGGAGTCCTCTGGAGATCATTGAGTCCAACTCCCCTGCTATAGCAGGTTGCCTATGGTAGGTTGCACAGGAAAGCATCCAGGTGGGTTTCAGATATCTCCAGAGGGGACTCCACAACCTTGTCTTAGTTTCAGCTGGAATAGTATTGTTCTCTTCAAAGTGTCTGGTATGATGCTATGTTTTGGTTCTAGGAGAAAAACAATGTTGATAACATACCAGTGTTTACAGTTGCTGCTGCAGGACAGCTGACAATTGGCCAAGGGGTCCAATTTTGAAGGGGGTGGGAATCATCTTGCTCTTCTGCTGCCTGGGGGCTATCTGGGCACTGGTAGACATGTGGTGAGCAATTGCTTGTGCATAATTTGTGATGTGTGTATACATATAGGTCATCCTCTAACCTGTACTGATGCGTACAGTTATTCCTCCCCAGGTGGAGGACTCTGCACTTGCTCTTGTTGAACCTTATAAAGTTCTCCTCTGTCCAACTCTCCAGCTATCAGAGCTCATCAGAGTGTGTTTGCTGCTAGAGCCCAAACTACGAAATTCTAAATTTGTGTTAAAACTATGAGTGGTATTGTGAAACTGATGGTCTTGATTCACCACCCAACAAGATCAGTTAGCTGTATGGAATATATTGCAGCTCCTGTGTTTCTTCCCATGTGACCTGGTCATGATCATGGAGATTCCCATCACTATCCTTACATTTTGAGAAACAGACCCCACCTCACCTCTTTTGGGACCTTTCTCAGTCTACATCTGTGAGGGTGACCCAAAACTCATTGAAGTTGATAGAAATAGCTTAATACCTTTACTCAGCTTAGAGTTGAAGCTTTGAAGTTGACATCTGTTCATACGCATGACACCTTTTCAAGATGATTGACAGCTGTGATCATGTGTCCAAAGGCAGAGCTATATACATTTAAATTTAATAGAGCTGGAAATTGCTAGTAAAAACTAGAGAGAAAACATATAAAGCCCTGAGTTCATTCTAAAAATGAAGTTTTCTTAGGTTTTGAAAACAGTAGATAACTTTTAATGAATTTCAGACTGAAACTAGTTATTTTTGCAGGCAGAAATGACAACAGAATATGTGATATAGCAGTGCAGATGTAGACAAACTACCTCTCAACTTTGGGAAGATGACATGAATCCCAAATGCCAAGAAATTATCTCAGAGTATCCTCATCAACAGGATTTTGACTGCTCTAAAGTAGGACTCCCTAATCTCCTTTGATACTTGTTCCACTTTGTAAAAATGATGAACTGTTTGTTAAAGCAGAGGCTTCTATGCTGGTGTCCCATATCCCAGATGAGTTCTATAAATGTTGGGTTACAGAGTCAATCTCTCCCATATGCTTTGGCTCAATTAATTTTTAATTATTTTTTAAACAAAACAAACTGTTTTGCAACAAATAATCAAATTGCATTTTTGCAATACTTTCAGAAGCTTTTTTGTGCTGCTCTTACTGATCCGAGGAGTCAGGTAGAGAGTAAGCCATATTTTTTTGTTGTTTTGGGGAGGATTCTTAGCAAAGAAACTCAAGTTTTTAATAAGCTCCTTTTACAATGACATTTATACCTAGTGAAATGCTGCTAATAACGTTTAGGCTTCAATCCTGCAAAGTCCTGGCTCTTTGCCAAGACCTGAAGACATGAAGCAGTGCTTGTACGCAGAGAAGCCTGTCTGTTTTTACCAATTATATCAGCAGATCTAATGAAAGATATGACTTCTCATTACAAACTTTTCCTTGTTTAACTCTAGGCTTTGAAAGTAGTCTCCTTGGGTTTAATTATAGCATGTAAATTTGAGCACACATATAGCTCTTCACAGGATCAGGGCCTCAGCAATTATCTGGGCAGGTCAGGTATTAAAAATTGTCATAATTCCTTAGCAGAACTCTGAAAATGCGTTGATCTGCTCTGTTATGTTTAATGTACAGATATCCAACATCTCACAAGAAAGTATCCTTCCTAGATGGACTAATGGAAAGAGAGAGAAATTAAGTCCAGGCTCACCCAGTAGGAGCTGGAGTATAGGTGCTGGATTGCCAGTCTGAATCCCCATCCACTGGGGGTGGATATTGCTTTTTCAGACTCATCCTCTGCTCTTCTGCTCTTCATTCTGTAACACAGGCAGTCCTCAGACTCAACCTCAAATGTACACTTTCAACAGCTGGCACTTCTCCAGTTTAGCACTCCTGTTCACACAACAGCGCTCATTTTTAAGTATTGATTTGCAGAGGTAGCCTCTCTGGTGCCAGCTCAATTCCTACTCAATTCCTGCTATTGTATTTAAGGCTTTGATTATTGTCAAGTGCTACTGAGGGTTTCCAGTGATCCTGTAAAAATCCTCTTAATCAATCTTCTCTGACTGTACATTGTTCACCATTCTGATTAAATACATTGCATGTGTACTTTATGATTATACAATTACCAATCCATTTATTTGTCTATCTGTTGAGTATATGCCTAGATTATTTTTTGCCCTAATGCTATGGGAAGCAGATGAAGGTATGTGTATGACCTCAGAAAACATCACTGTATTGCAAATACAATAACAGTATGCAAGTCGTTGTGTTAAAACTGTCATAAACCACACTGTTTGGTCATCAGAATTAATCTGGTCGTAGAATCATAGAATCATAGAATGGCCTGGGTTGAAAAGGACCACAATGATCATCTAATTTCAACCCCCCTGCTATGTGCAGGATTGCCAACCACTAGACCAGTGGTTGCCCAGAGCCACATCCAGCCTGGCCTTGAATGCCTCCAGGGATGGGGCATCCTCAACCTCCTTGGGCAACCTGTTCCAGTGTGTCACTACCCTCTGTGTGAAAAACTTCCTCCTATATAATATCTAACCTAAACCTCCCCTGTCTTAGTTTAAAACCATTCCCCCTTGTCCTCTCAGTATCCACCCTCGTAAACAGCCATTCCCCCTCCTGTTTATGTGCTCCCTTCAAATACTGGAAGGCCGCAATGAGATCCCCCTGGAGCCTTCTCTTCTCCAAGCTAAACAAGCCCAGTTCCCTCAACCTTTCTTCATAGGAGATTTCTGTTGGATAATTGTCTAACAATAGGATGCATCCAAACCATTTGCGAGACTATTGGCCCAACTCCATTGCTAGTTGCAGCCATCATTCTGCATTAGAACACATCTGAATTAGTTTGCAGACAGTCAATACTGTCTTTATATGATTTTAAATTGTGATAATTTCATTCTGGACTCACTTGCAGATCTTGCAGTACAGATCAATATATTTGACCATTATTTCTCATCAAAGCACTCTAATTCCTTTCTACCTTGGAGAGACTAAATGAACAATTAGCAAAAGATAGGCCAGCTAATATTATATATACTATTTTGAGGTTAGGGTTATTTCATATTGAAAGTTCAGATGTTTTAGGCCAGGAAGAGCATAGAGAAATCAAAATTGGAGCTTCCATATTCTCAGTTGTTGCATCTCAGGTAAATACATTTGTACGTCTTCTATCATAGACAGAAAGACCACAAATATTGTACTGTCAGATATTAGAATAATGGGGCAGAATTTAAGAGCCTTGAACACAGAGGAATAACTTCACATGACTTTCTTCTCCATGGGTATCTTCATGTCTCCTTGTCTCGTTATTCTGAATGGGAAGAGAGCGTAGACTGGAGCCTGCCAAAGGAGATCATCAACAAAACTTTTATTGCTTTCATGCAAGCATAATCGTCACAACAGCTTAAACTGATAATATCGTATGAAGCCCTCCGATAATCTGACTCATGGTATCTCTCACTACTGCTTCTAGACAGTCACCAAGAAACTGGCTGTGTACAAAATGCCTTTTGGTTAGAAACAAATGTTCCACTTACAGAATATATTTAAAATGCTTTGCTGCTATAGCTTGTTTTTTTTTTTTTTTAAATATATTTATGAATAAGAATATTGTTCATAGTAAAATATACATATAATATAAAATATAACCATGCTATATGTATTGTATTTTACAATACATATAGTAAATATATGTTATATTACACACAATGTGTTTTGGTCAATATGAATTAATGAAGAATACTTTAAAAACAAATCATTAAACTCTTCTCTGATATTTCAAAGCTTACTGTTCGCTTACCAGTCAAAGTCACCGAACATTGTATGAAGCAGACTTTTGCTGAGTGCTGATGGCTTGAATTTTTCTAACTATTGGTTATTACTGATAGATAAACTCTGTAGGATTTTTTCACAAGCCAGGCATATAAGGTAGTGCATTTTCTCCTATAATGTAAGTTTACAGATCTCAAGTTGCCACTATGAAAAATCTGCATGTAAAAACGACTGTATGTGCTGCTACATAAACACGATCTTCAGCTGAAGAGTTTGCAGTTCATTATTTGGACAAGAGAGTGATCATTTTATACAAAAATATCTCAGTTTCACATTAGGCTGCTATTATCAAACCATTATTTGACGTGATGGTAATAGCTTCCATTTTCTTAATAGCTTTTAGCTAACCAGTAAGCTCTTAGCAGCAATATTTGGTCCTTCAGTTTGCAGCCCTCGGTTTTTGCAGTCATCATGTAAAAACATGGAAGATTAACTCTGAAAGATACCATTCTTATATTTTCGTATACAAATCATCTACTTTTTCCCCATAGTTTGCTGCCTGCCTTACTGCTGTGCAGCTGTTTGTGTGGAACCACCATACCCTTCACCGTCAAATTCAGAAGGCTAGCACCGCCTCCACACAGCAGCTCACAACAACTTGGCTAGTAAAACACTGTAACAAAGGGAATTGAGTTCATTTGAGGAAAATGTGTGCTTACCAGGTGCCTTTGACTGAGTCTTCCAACAGCAACTGTATGTAGTCCTTAAGTAAAGGAATGCAGAAATCACTCACGGAAGTTGGTATCCTTGATTCCTTCTATTGCCAGTGGCACACTCATTTCAGCTGTCTTGCAGGCCTGTTTTATCATCAGACAAATTGTTTCCTGGAAGATCTTGCATCACTCCACTGGATAGAATGGCAAGCTTAAATTTTGCAAGTTAGAAGATGCCCAGTGTAAGTTTGCTAAATCCATCTATTAGCGTTTTAAACTTCACTGGAATATGATCTAGTTCTTCAGTACTGTTTTTAGACCGTGGGTAGTAGAATGAAAATTACATACTGTTATGTCAGGGTAATTAAGTCCGATTATATGATCCATTGATCATTTCTGGCCTGATTTAAATAAATTTAGATATTTAAATACATTTAATTTAAATAATCAAATTTAAACAAGTTTAGAATAATAGAATAAAAAAATGGTTTGCATTGGAAGGGATCTTTAAGATCATCTGGTTCCAGACCCTCTGCTATAGGCAGGGACACTTGATCAGGTTTCTCAGAGTCCAGCCTGGCCTTGAATGCCTCCAGAGTGGGAGCCTCCACAATACGTCTGGGCAACCTGTTCCACTGTCTCACCACCCACTTATTAGAAGTCTGATTGTTAAATTAGACGTTTCTTGTTGAATCACTATGATGTTTGTGACTCTCTCTCTTCCTTGAAGTCAAGGTTATGAAAATGGCCCATCCCATGGCAGATGGTAATGGTACACCAAAGAGACTCCAAGAGAGATTCAAATGAAACGTGTGTTTTCAAGAAAGTTAAAGAGGAGCCAATTAAGTAGAAGAAAAAAGTTTTGTCCCGTGTCAGAATCATAGAATCATAGAATGGCCTGGGTTGAAAAGGACATAATCCATGATGAGATAGTTTTGGACCTGCTCTGAAAGCTGGATGCTCACAAGTCCGTGGGGCCGGATGGATTGTACCCTGGAGTGCTAAGGGAGTTGGCAGATGTGATTGCCAAGCCACTCTCCATCATTCTTCAGCAGTCCTGGCTAACCAGGGATGTCCCTGTGGACTGGAGACTGGCAAATGTGACGCCCATCTTCAAAAAGGGCTGGAAAGATGATCCTGGTAGCTACAGACCTATCAGTCTCACCTCGGTGCCGGGGAAGGTTATGGAATGGATAATCTGGGGAGCCATCATGGACCAGTTAAAAGCCAACCAGGGGATCAGGCCCAGTCAGCATGGGTTTACGAATAGTAGATCCTGCTTGATAAACCTGATTTCATTCTATGACAAGGTGACCCACTTAGTGGATGAAGGTAAGGCTGTTGATGTGGTCTACCTGGACTTCAGTAAAGCCTTTGACACTGTCCCCCACAACATTCTCATGGAGAAGATGGCTGCCCATGTTTTGGATGGGCACGCTCCGCTGGGTGAAACACTGGCTGGATGGCTGGGCCCAGAGAGTTGTGGTCAATGGAGTTAAATCCAGTTGACTGCCAGTCACGAGCGGTGTCCCCCAGGGCTCGGTACTGGGGCCGCTTCTATTTACATCTTTCTTAACGATCTTGACGAGGGGATTGAGTGCACCCTCAGTATGTTTGCAGATGACACCACGTTGGGAGAGAGTGTTGATCTGCCTGAGGGGAGAAAGGCACTACAGAGGGATCTGGATAGACTGGATTGATGGGCCAAGGTTAACTGTATGAGTAGGGCTAAGTGTCAGGTCCTGCATTTTGGTCACAACAACCCCAGGCAACCCTACAGGCTTGGGGAGGGGTGGCTGGAAAGCTGCCTGATGGAAAGGGACCTTGGTGTACTGATGGACAGTTGGCTGAACATGAGCCAGCAGTGTGCCCAAAGTGGCCAAGAAGGCCAATGGCATCCTGGCTTGTATCAGGAATGGCGTGGTGAGCAGGACTAGGGAAGTAATCCTGCCCCTGTATTCGGCATTGGTGAGGCCTCACCTCGAGTGCTGTGTTCAGGTTTGGGCACCTCAGTACAGAAAGGACATTGAGGTGCTGGAGCAGGTCCAAAGAAGGGCAACAAGGCTTGTAAAGGGCTTGGAGAATATGCCCTATGAGGAGCGACTGAAGGAACTGGGGCTGTTTAGTCTGGGGAAAAGGAGGCTGAGGGGAGACCTTATTCCAATATCTGAAAGGTACTTACTGCGAGAGCGGGGTTGGTCTCTTCTCACTGGTGAGACAAGAGGCTGGTGAGTGACAAGAGGCTGGTGACAGGTGACAGGACAAGGGGAAATGGCCTTAAGTTGGGCCAGGGTAAGTTTAGGTTGGATATCAGGAAAAACTTCTTTACTGAAAGGGGTGTTAAGCAATGGAATATGCTCTCCAGGGAGGTGTTTGAGTCACCATCCCTGGATGTGTTTAAAAACCATTTGGATGTGGTGCTCAGGGGCATGATTTAGCGGAGGGTTGTTAGTTAGGGTAGTATGGTTAGGTTGTGGTTGGACTCGATGATATTTAAGGTCTTTACCAACCTGAGTGATTCTATGATTCTATGACAACAATGATCATCTAGTTTCAACCCCTCTGCTATGTGCAGGGTTGCCAACCACTAGACCAGGCTGCCCAGAGCCACATCCAGCCTGGCCTTGAATGCCTCCAGGGATGGGGCATCTACAAACTCCTTGGGCAACCTGTTCCAGTGTGTAACCACCCTCTGTGTGAAAAACTTCCTCCTAATATCTAACCTAAATCTCCTCTGTCTTAGTTTAAAACCATTCCCCCTTGTCCTATCACTGTCTACCCTCATAAACAGCCGTTCTCCCTCCTGTTTATATGCCCCCTTCAAGTACTAGAAGGCTGCAATGAGGTCCCCCTGGAGCCTTCTCTTCTCAAAGCTAAACAATCCCAGTTCCCTCAACCTTTTCTCATAGGAGAAGTGCTCCAGCCCTCTGACCATCTTAGCGGCCCTCCTCTGGACCTGCTCTAAGAGCTCCACATCCTTCCTGTACNTTTTTTTTTTTTTTTTTTTTTTTTGTGGTATGAAGTTTGCGCATTCCTTATGTGCTACTACAAACCTAGAGTTAAAATGAAAAATGAAAAAAGAGCAACAACCTGAATTTTCTCATATTTTTATGTTTATATTCTACCCTTGCTAGCAAGATGTTTCACACCTTAACTTGATATGTATGTAGGTGCCAACTATGTTTTCTGCAGTATCAACAATGGTGGGAGTCTTATGTTTCACAAAGGATGGGATTTTTCCACATTTAGGTTTTAAAAGTCTAGCTTATAAGACTATAATTCTGGTCTAATAAAAATAAATTTTCATTTTTTTTTAATCAGTGTAATTCTTTGTGAAGTACCATGCTTTCTTATTAATTGTATGAGACAAAGAAGGTCACACATAGGGTAGGAAGTCAGTGACAGGATTTTGTCATCACTCAGCTGAACTCCCTCCCCTGTATATTTGTTCACATTTTCAGGAAAAAAAAGGTGATGGGTTATGTGGATTAATATTTTAATTTATCTTATTTGCATATTTTAATGTATGCAGCATGGCATGTGTTTGTTGTAGTTTTATGGTGGGGCAAGAGAAACACAGGAAATCACAGCAATGCTTGGATTGCACTTGAAACTTGAAGAGATGTGAAACTGAGTACCCCATGCTTAGTAAAGTGAAAGGTGGTATAATAATGGCAATTGCATCCTTGCAGAAAGGATTCTATTGGTAATCAGCAAAAGTTCATCTAGATTTCATCAGTGATGGGGTAAAATTTGATCTCAGAAAAATGCAGTCAGATTCCTAAGGGAATCTGCAGTCTGAAAGAGAATTTGCAAAGCCTTCCTATACAAAGTATATGATAAGCACAGTTCACTGTAGCAAAATGTCTATTCTAGAAAGCTTAAAGAAATGCAAACTGTTCTCCTGAGACAAGAGAACTGGGTACATTCTCTTTTAAGATAAATTTTGTTCCTCAGTGATGTTGTCTTTCTAAAGATTTTGAAGAAACAGCTGAAATATTCCCTCACCTCCGTTTTAGAAAGATTGTGATGGTTAGAAAGATTAAGAGATGGTTAATATGGTGCATACCCTGTAAAAGTGCCTACGTAATGGAGAACTGAGTTTTGCTTTGTAATAAATTGTCCATCTGTGGAATTCACTGACATCGTTGCCTGCTAAATGTGTAGAATGAGGAGATATTCTGTGATGTGGATATGTCCATCTGTTCCTAGGTCTTTGCTGTGATTTCTCTATAAGAGAACAAAAGAACAACTAAACTTCACAAGAAAATAGAAGTCATTGGAATAAAAATGCACCCTTCTAACCAAGCCAGAAAGAAACCTGCTTAATAACTTTGCTCTGAACCTTTATTTACTATTACTTGTTAACAGCCAACATTTTTAAAAGGCTTTTTTTTAATTTATGAACTAAATAATGCACTCTTACTTGGGGAATTGATGCAGTATAGACTTACTGCAAGTGACGTTAACATATAACTATAACCATTTACATTTTTAACTAAGGCTGTTATGCTATAACTAGAGCTTGTGTTGATCTTCTTGTTCTAAATACCACCGGCAAAAAGCCTCCCCCCAAAATAATATGACTTCCTGTTTGTAGGCAACTGAATGCTTTCTTCTCAAAGAGTAGATGCTACTCAGGCAAAAATTCCAGCACCAGGTCTCCTGAGATGCTTCAGATTTAATTGCTTTGATAAAGCACTTGAAGAAGTAGGTGATGTTTTCGGGAAGTGTACAACTTTGAGTTAAAATTAAGTGCCAGTTTCCCTGCTGTGGTTTCTGTCATTGCCAACAGTTATCTACAGTGTTAAAAACTGGGTCAGTGCTCGCTATACCCGAGTAATTGTAAAAAGGATGGGTTCTCAGGTCTTCGACTTTTTTGCAGTTGAAAGGTCCTGAGTTGTAAAGTATAGATTCAGACCCAAATTTCACAAAATATGTTAACCCTAAAGGTTTCTGTAGAATCTGATCTCTGGAACGACATCTGGTTTAGTTGTAGGGCAGGGCATTCTGCACTATGCCACCAGAAATACACGGTTTAGAAAAGAATGAATTTATGAGATGATGGTACCTCTCACTTCTGTAATTTAAATGATAACCTATACAGTTTTCTGTTTTCCTGCAGTAGGTTAGGCAATGACTGATTCCAGGCAGTCAGAAACTATGATTTTATATAAAAAAAACAAAAATTACAGCAAAAATGCTTGTGCTAAGATAATTATATTTCATGTTTTTCACTCAATTCTCAAACTTTTCAAGTGTCCGTATATTTCAAAATGTATTTCAGAATTTGCTTTGCAACCACAAGGAAAAGAAAAACCTACCTACAATCAAAATTTACTCTGAACACATGCAGTCTCACAATTTACAGAGATATGTAGAAGGCTGAGTTATGTAAATTTTGCAACGATTGATGGAAATGAATATTTTTGGTTTGCCAGATTCTCAGCCAAAACACAATTCCACTTGAAGCAAAAACATGCTTCCTAGATACTCATAATGCTGCTGATATCAAGAAAATTAACACCTATTTCCTTAAAATCCTCGGAACCTGTGGACTATGTACCAGAAAGATACAGGAGAGAGTCTGGCTCTGAAGTGCAATTTCTGAGAAGGATGACCACACCATCTTAGCAATACTATCAGATGGCTCCATTCCGCATTATATCATTGCTGGAAAAAAAGATAAACGTCAGGAACCTCTCTATTCCTTTCACATTTCCTCCACTTATTATTTAATCTCATCCTAACTACAATAAAAACAGTAAGATTATTAAAGTCATATAAATAAACCAATGGAGTCCACCTCTAAATGAAGGGAAAAAAATCACAAATCAAATATTTATTGCAAAAAAATGTAGTTGATAAGCTGCTTTTGTTGATAATCTTTTGATTATTTGTGAATATATTTTTGAATGCTGTTAGTACCAAAAAACTATGTTTGGTCATTTCTTTTGATATTTGACAAATATTTTATTCAAATATATTTACTATTATTTGATCAGCTCTAACTGTGAACACTGTGAGCGAACTCTCACATATGAGATTTGGACTAATAATTTGAGTAAATAAGTTTCATTGCTTAAAGGATTGCAAAGAAGTAAAATAGATAATTTTTGATGCCAGCGGAGAGGAAAAAAATCTGTTAATATCACACATTCATCTCTACAATAACCATTTCCACTGATGTTAGTGTGAATTAACTTTACGCTCCAATTACAGTCATCAGAAGTTCCTGTGGAGATCTCACATCAAGAAACCATTCCTTTTTAGAAAAGTACAATTTGAGAGGCAGTGGGCCGTAATCCTATGCATGGCATTTCACCTAGATGGCAGGATATGGGAGCAGAAAACATGATCATAAGTACTGCAAGGTGTGGTTTTCTAATCTTTCCCACAGAACAATTCTACTGTCTAATAAAGCAGGAATAACTATTATTAATTTTGGTGGAAATTATTCTAGATTATGCCTAGGTTGTAACTTCATCTCCATCAAGATTTGAAGTACTGGGAAACAATTTGCTTTTCCAGCTTACACTTATTGCCAAACCAACAGAAGTTATACTGTTTAAATGCCCTTTTGACCAGGTACTGACACCATTTACATGACTGCTGTATTTGCCATAGGGAGTTCTAAACCTTCCCTCCTGGAGTCAGTTTTAGTTCATATACATATACTGAAGAGGGTCAAAAATAGTAGATACTTTACTATTTATTTGCATATAGATTTGTTTATTGATTTGCCAGAGGTAGCTGACAGAAAGCAATCTCACTGACGGAGAAATTGAATTGGTCCTCTGTAGTTCAAGCATGCAGACTTTGTTTAGCAGGTGTTACCACTTTGAGTATTTAGCTTTTTTATTAACTCTTCCCATATTTTGCAAGTTACTTATATTCCATATTCTTATTAAGCTTACCCTTAATTGCACAGACAAAGCCTTTACTGGCCATCATTGAAGTAGGTTGCACCAGAGTAATGCCTTCATGAAACTAAAATAGATACAAAGAGCACAATAAGACTATTTGGTAGACCAAATTCTCAGCTACATAACACTATTTTTCTAAATAGTCACCACCATTAGGCATTTTTGCCAGCAATAAATAAGAGCATGCATACCACTCTTGTAAATATCTGAATGGGCTTCTGAAACATGGCTTGCTTTTCATGTCACTGTTGCCACTGCTGAAATGCACCACTCACCACCTCAGTGTGCTCACATCCATTGTTTGGTCCCCATAAACAGCCAGCAAGCATTGACGAATGTCAGTGGATGCCATTTTTTCTGCATGGAGGAATTCAGTGACACACCTTTGCTCCATAAGCACTTCCACTTCGGATGCCGTTCTGTCAGCCTGCCCCTCTGCTGCCATCCACCACACAGCAACAAAATAATAATATAATAATAATTATATAATAGTAATAGAATATGGATGGGAAAGTTCAACCTCTACTCATTACCACCAATATACACCTCTGACATTGTGGGCTGACATCATGAAATAGGAGGCATTACTTTCAGAGCATCCCTTGTATATTAAGATAATACTAAAGCATAGTAATTACAGTAGAATAGTAAAATGTCACTTACATTCAGGTTAGCAAAGCCTTAATACCTCTTTACAAAACATTCCCTGTGCAATTACTGGGCCAAATCCCAATTTTTTGCATCCTTTTTCTGATTTAAGTTCTCGTTGAATGAAATGTGCTTTCCTTGAAAAAGTTTGAATAGGAGCTTTGGGATATGATCCCTTCTGCCTAATTGATTTAGTGCTTTCTAGGAGGTGACAAAATCAAGGTGATAACCAAAGATTGTTCAAAGAAATGAGTGGCTAATCTTCATTTGAGAACAAAATCTTTCTCTTCATCTCCTGTTCTCTGCTGTGAAAAACCAGGATGCTAGTGAATGGGAAAAGAGTGAAGCATTTGAAGAAGGTCATAAGTATTAATTGACACCAAAGCTGTGTAAGTTATATAGAAAAAATTGATGTATACATTGAAGGATGAAATGTCTGAATAACTGCTCTGAAAAACTCTATTTTGAATCTCTTTTTAATGAAATAGCTAATTATCTTATTAGGAAGTAACTTGTTTTCTCAGCCTATGAATTTTTGCAATCTTTATTGGGTAATGATATTTGCATCACTAGGTTTCCAGAACACGATGACCATGATTAGAGTAGAAGTAAACAAAATTCATGACATAGTTGTACTATGGTTGTACTAAGCACCTATTTCCATAGCACTTTTAGGCTAAGTTAAACAATGAATCATGGTTTTTTACTTAAAACATCTACAGCCTAAAAGCGAACCAGATATGCAAAGCTGGTAGATCATATTGACAAGATCTCATGGGCAAATCTTTGTGTACAAGCTCGCTTGCTTGTCTTTCTTTTAAAAACCGAGGATGTATTTTCTTGACTTGAATTCAGGACCAAAGCAGGCCTAACTCATTAATGGAAAAAAAAAAAAGAAGATAGAAAATGTACATGAAGGTCAGGGGTTAAGGTAAAAATCATAAAAAAAGAGAAGTTTTGATTTTCCTTTAGCATTTGCTTTTTTACTTTTGCAGCCATTCAGTATGAAGACACAGAGCAGAAGTGAGAATAAGAAAGTGTGCTTTGAGCTTATTTCTAAAGGAAGAGATCAGGAAAAGTGCATTAGAGTTTGATAGGCTTTGGAAAGTACTACAAAAGCTAGCTAACATCTGTTACTGTTCAGGGATACTTTTATGTCAATTTTGTATAAATGGGAACTGAGGCAGTAAATCTGGAGCCAACATTACTTTTCAAAAGCCAGTTTGGCGTGAATTCTCCTGGCTCTGTGTTATTAAGACAGCAACATTTACATGGAATAAATAGTTGGTTTTTTTTCTTTTGTAGCCAGTGTTATTTTATTCATCTGAAGTACCCCTGATTTTTCATTTTAATTGGCAGAGAATGGAGTGGAGTTGGCTTAAAGAGAGAGAGCCCCTGGCTGGCTGGGCGCCCCTCCCACTGCTCCTTTCCCCACTGAGCCTTCTCAGCCAGGTGCCAAGAGTCTACCAGACCCAGGCCTGGTACTGCCAGATGAGTCTCACACTCACTGGATACCAATTCCCATGTTGTCTGGGCAGGTGCTGCATGCCTCTGAAGCTGTAAAATAAACGTGGTAAAACTATAAAAGGTGCTCATAGATCTAGAAGAGTCAGCAGATGATTTCAGACATTAATATAAAGAACAGAAAAATGCTAGTACTAGATGAGATAGAAGATCCATATGGTCTGGTTTCCAACTATGATGCCTAGAGAACAGCATGCAAACATCATGTGAATGTATCTACACTTTATACAGAGTGCTATCTCAGACTTCAGCAAACACAAAAACTATACCTAGAAGTATTTTCCATTATTTTTTTGCAAGATAACCCACTGATGTGATTAACTCGATCTCTACCCAGCACTACTCACAGAATCACAGAATCACAGAAGAACAGTAGGGGTTTGAGGAGTCCTCTGGAGATCATTGAGTCCAACTCCCCTGCTATAGCAGGTTGCCTATGGTAGGTTGCACAGGAAAGCATCCAGGTGGGTTTCAGATATCTCCAGAGGGGACTCCACAACCTTGTCTTAGTTTCAGCTGGAATAGTATTGTTCTCTTCAAAGTGTCTGGTATGATGCTATGTTTTGGTTCTAGGAGAAAAACAATGTTGATAACATACCAGTGTTTACAGTTGCTGCTGCAGGACAGCTGACAATTGGCCAAGGGGTCCAATTTTGAAGGGGGTGGGAATCATCTTGCTCTTCTGCTGCCTGGGGGCTATCTGGGCACTGGTAGACATGTGGTGAGCAATTGCTTGTGCATAATTTGTGATGTGTGTATACATATAGGTCATCCTCTAACCTGTACTGATGCGTACAGTTATTCCTCCCCAGGTGGAGGACTCTGCACTTGCTCTTGTTGAACCTTATAAAGTTCTCCTCTGTCCAACTCTCCAGCTATCAGAGCTCATCAGAGTGTGTTTGCTGCTAGAGCCCAAACTACGAAATTCTAAATTTGTGTTAAAACTATGAGTGGTATTGTGAAACTGATGGTCTTGATTCACCACCCAACAAGATCAGTTAGCTGTATGGAATATATTGCAGCTCCTGTGTTTCTTCCCATGTGACCTGGTCATGATCATGGAGATTCCCATCACTATCCTTACATTTTGAGAAACAGACCCCACCTCACCTCTTTTGGGACCTTTCTCAGTCTACATCTGTGAGGGTGACCCAAAACTCATTGAAGTTGATAGAAATAGCTTAATACCTTTACTCAGCTTAGAGTTGAAGCTTTGAAGTTGACATCTGTTCATACGCATGACACCTTTTCAAGATGATTGACAGCTGTGATCATGTGTCCAAAGGCAGAGCTATATACATTTAAATTTAATAGAGCTGGAAATTGCTAGTAAAAACTAGAGAGAAAACATATAAAGCCCTGAGTTCATTCTAAAAATGAAGTTTTCTTAGGTTTTGAAAACAGTAGATAACTTTTAATGAATTTCAGACTGAAACTAGTTATTTTTGCAGGCAGAAATGACAACAGAATATGTGATATAGCAGTGCAGATGTAGACAAACTACCTCTCAACTTTGGGAAGATGACATGAATCCCAAATGCCAAGAAATTATCTCAGAGTATCCTCATCAACAGGATTTTGACTGCTCTAAAGTAGGACTCCCTAATCTCCTTTGATACTTGTTCCACTTTGTAAAAATGATGAACTGTTCGTTAAAGCAGAGGCTACAATGCTGGTGTCCCATATCCCAGATGAGTTCTATAAATGTTGGGTTACAGAGTCAATCTCTCCCATATGCTTTGGCTCAATTAATTTTTAATTATTTTTTAAACAAAACAAACTGTTTTGCAACAAATAATCAAATTGCATTTTTGCAATACTTTCAGAAGCTTTTTTGTGCTGCTCTTACTGATCCGAGGAGTCAGGTAGAGAGTAAGCCATATTTTTTTGTTGTTTTGGGGAGGATTCTTAGCAAAGAAACTCAAGTTTTTAATAAGCTCCTTTTACAATGACATTTATACCTAGTGAAATGCTGCTAATAACGTTTAGGCTTCAATCCTGCAAAGTCCTGGCTCTTTGCCAAGACCTGAAGACATGAAGCAGTGCTTGTACGCAGAGAAGCCTGTCTGTTTTTACCAATTATATCAGCAGATCTAATGAAAGATATGACTTCTCATTACAAACTTTTCCTTGTTTAACTCTAGGCTTTGAAAGTAGTCTCCTTGGGTTTAATTATAGCATGTAAATTTGAGCACACATATAGCTCTTCACAGGATCAGGGCCTCAGCAATTATCTGGGCAGGTCAGGTATTAAAAATTGTCATAATTCCTTAGCAGAACTCTGAAAATGCGTTGATCTGCTCTGTTATGTTTAATGTACAGATATCCAACATCTCACAAGAAAGTATCCTTCCTAGATGGACTAATGGAAAGAGAGAGAAATTAAGTCCAGGCTCACCCAGTAGGAGCTGGAGTATAGGTGCTGGATTGCCAGTCTGAATCCCCATCCACTGGGGGTGGATATTGCTTTTTCAGACTCATCCTCTGCTCTTCTGCTCTTCATTCTGTAACACAGGCAGTCCTCAGACTCAACCTCAAATGTACACTTTCAACAGCTGGCACTTCTCCAGTTTAGCACTCCTGTTCACACAACAGCGCTCATTTTTAAGTATTGATTTGCAGAGGTAGCCTCTCTGGTGCCAGCTCAATTCCTACTCAATTCCTGCTATTGTATTTAAGGCTTTGATTATTGTCAAGTGCTACTGAGGGTTTCCAGTGATCCTGTAAAAATCCTCTTAATCAATCTTCTCTGACTGTACATTGTTCACCATTCTGATTAAATACATTGCATGTGTACTTTATGATTATACAATTACCAATCCATTTATTTGTCTATCTGTTGAGTATATGCCTAGATTATTTTTTGCCCTAATGCTATGGGAAGCAGATGAAGGTATGTGTATGACCTCAGAAAACATCACTGTATTGCAAATACAATAACAGTATGCAAGTCGTTGTGTTAAAACTGTCATAAACCACACTGTTTGGTCATCAGAATTAATCTGGTCGTAGAATCATAGAATCATAGAATGGCCTGGGTTGAAAAGGACCACAATGATCATCTAATTTCAACCCCCCTGCTATGTGCAGGATTGCCAACCACTAGACCAGTGGTTGCCCAGAGCCACATCCAGCCTGGCCTTGAATGCCTCCAGGGATGGGGCATCCGCAACCTCCTTGGGCAACCTGTTCCAGTGTGTCACTACCCTCTGTGTGAAAAACTTCCTCCTATATAATATCTAACCTAAACCTCCCCTGTCTTAGTTTAAAACCATTCCCCCTTGTCCTCTCAGTATCCACCCTCGTAAACAGCCATTCCCCCTCCTGTTTATGTGCTCCCTTCAAATACTGGAAGGCCGCAATGAGATCCCCCTGGAGCCTTCTCTTCTCCAAGCTAAACAAGCCCAGTTCCCTCAACCTTTCTTCATAGGAGATTTCTGTTGGATAATTGTCTAACAATAGGATGCATCCAAACCATTTGCGAGACTATTGGCCCAACTCCAATGCTAGTTGCAGCCATCATTCTGCATTAGAACACATCTGAATTAGTTTGCAGACAGTCAATACTGTCTTTATATGATTTTAAATTGTGATAATTTCATTCTGGACTCACTTGCAGATCTTGCAGTACAGATCAATATATTTGACCATTATTTCTCATCAAAGCACTCTAATTCCTTTCTACCTTGGAGAGACTAAATGAACAATTAGCAAAAGATAGGCCAGCTAATATTATATATACTATTTTGAGGTTAGGGTTATTTCATATTGAAAGTTCAGATGTTTTAGGCCAGGAAGAGCATAGAGAAATCAAAATTGGAGCTTCCATATTCTCAGTTGTTGCATCTCAGGTAAATACATTTGTACGTCTTCTATCATAGACAGAAAGACCACAAATATTGTACTGTCAGATATTAGAATAATGGGGCAGAATTTAAGAGCCTTGAACACAGAGGAATAACTTCACATGACTTTCTTCTCCATGGGTATCTTCATGTCTCCTTGTCTCGTTATTCTGAATGGGAAGAGAGCGTAGACTGGAGCCTGCCAAAGGAGATCATCAACAAAACTTTTATTGCTTTCATGCAAGCATAATCGTCACAACAGCTTAAACTGATAATATCGTATGAAGCCCTCCGATAATCTGACTCATGGTATCTCTCACTACTGCTTCTAGACAGTCACCAAAAAACTGGCTGTGTACAAAATGCCTTTTGGTTAGAAACAAATGTTCCACTTACAGAATATATTTAAAATGCTTTGCTGCTATAGCTTGTTTTTTTTTTTTTTTAAATATATTTATGAATAAGAATATTGTTCATAGTAAAATATACATATAATATAAAATATAACCATGCTATATGTATTGTATTTTACAATACATATAGTAAATATATGTTATATTACACACAATGTGTTTTGGTCAATATGAATTAATGAAGAATACTTTAAAAACAAATCATTAAACTCTTCTCTGATATTTCAAAGCTTACTGTTCGCTTACCAGTCAAAGTCACCGAACATTGTATGAAGCAGACTTTTGCTGAGTGCTGATGGCTTGAATTTTTCTAACTATTGGTTATTACTGATAGATAAACTCTGTAGGATTTTTTCACAAGCCAGGCATATAAGGTAGTGCATTTTCTCCTATAATGTAAGTTTACAGATCTCAAGTTGCCACTATGAAAAATCTGCATGTAAAAACGACTGTATGTGCTGCTACATAAACACGATCTTCAGCTGAAGAGTTTGCAGTTCATTATTTGGACAAGAGAGTGATCATTTTATACAAAAATATCTCAGTTTCACATTAGGCTGCTATTATCAAACCATTATTTGACGTGATGGTAATAGCTTCCATTTTCTTAATAGCTTTTAGCTAACCAGTAAGCTCTTAGCAGCAATATTTGGTCCTTCAGTTTGCAGCCCTCGGTTTTTGCAGTCATCATGTAAAAACATGGAAGATTAACTCTGAAAGATACCATTCTTATATTTTCGTATACAAATCATCTACTTTTTCCCCATAGTTTGCTGCCTGCCTTACTGCTGTGCAGCTGTTTGTGTGGAACCACCATACCCTTCACCGTCAAATTCAGAAGGCTAGCACCGCCTCCACACAGCAGCTCACAACAACTTGGCTAGTAAAACACTGTAACAAAGGGAATTGAGTTCATTTGAGGAAAATGTGTGCTTACCAGGTGCCTTTGACTGAGTCTTCCAACAGCAACTGTATGTAGTCCTTAAGTAAAGGAATGCAGAAATCACTCACGGAAGTTGGTATCCTTGATTCCTTCTATTGCCAGTGGCACACTCATTTCAGCTGTCTTGCAGGCCTGTTTTATCATCAGACAAATTGTTTCCTGGAAGATCTTGCATCACTCCACTGGATAGAATGGCAAGCTTAAATTTTGCAAGTTAGAAGATGCCCAGTGTAAGTTTGCTAAATCCATCTATTAGCGTTTTAAACTTCACTGGAATATGATCTAGTTCTTCAGTACTGTTTTTAGACCGTGGGTAGTAGAATGAAAATTACATACTGTTATGTCAGGGTAATTAAGTCCGATTATATGATCCATTGATCATTTCTGGCCTGATTTAAATAAATTTAGATATTTAAATACATTTAATTTAAATAATCAAATTTAAACAAGTTTAGAATAATAGAATAAAAAAATGGTTTGCATTGGAAGGGATCTTTAAGATCATCTGGTTCCAGACCCTCTGCTATAGGCAGGGACACTTGATCAGGTTTCTCAGAGTCCAGCCTGGCCTTGAATGCCTCCAGAGTGGGAGCCTCCACAATACGTCTGGGCAACCTGTTCCACTGTCTCACCACCCACTTATTAGAAGTCTGATTGTTAAATTAGACGTTTCTTGTTGAATCACTATGATGTTTGTGACTTTCTCTCTTCCTTGAAGTCAAGGTTATGAAAATGGCCCATCCCATGGCAGATGGTAATGGTACACCAAAGAGACTCCAAGAGAGATTCAAATGAAACTTGTGTTTTCAAGAAAGTTAAAGAGGAGCCAATTAAGTAGAAGAAAAAAGTTTTGTCCCGTGTCAGAATCATAGAATCATAGAATGGCCTGGGTTGAAAAGGACATAATCCATGATGAGATAGTTTTGGACCTGCTCTGAAAGCTGGATGCTCACAAGTCCGTGGGGCCGGATGGATTGTACCCTGGAGTGCTAAGGGAGTTGGCAGATGTGATTGCCAAGCCACTCTCCATCATTCTTCAGCAGTCCTGGCTAACCAGGGATGTCCCTGTGGACTGGAGACTGGCAAATGTGACGCCCATCTTCAAAAAGGGCTGGAAAGATGATCCTGGTAGCTACAGACCTATCAGTCTCACCTCGGTGCCGGGGAAGGTTATGGAATGGATAATCTGGGGAGCCATCATGGACCAGTTAAAAGCCAACCAGGGGATCAGGCCCAGTCAGCATGGGTTTACGAATAGTAGATCCTGCTTGATAAACCTGATTTCATTCTATGACAAGGTGACCCACTTAGTGGATGAAGGTAAGGCTGTTGATGTGGTCTACCTGGACTTCAGTAAAGCCTTTGACACTGTCCCCCACAACATTCTCATGGAGAAGATGGCTGCCCATGTTTTGGATGGGCACGCTCCGCTGGGTGAAACACTGGCTGGATGGCTGGGCCCAGAGAGTTGTGGTCAATGGAGTTAAATCCAGTTGACTGCCAGTCACGAGCGGTGTCCCCCAGGGCTCGGTACTGGGGCCGCTTCTATTTACATCTTTCTTAACGATCTTGACGAGGGGATTGAGTGCACCCTCAGTATGTTTGCAGATGACACCACGTTGGGAGAGAGTGTTGATCTGCCTGAGGGGAGAAAGGCACTACAGAGGGATCTGGATAGACTGGATTGATGGGCCAAGGTTAACTGTATGAGTTTCAGTAGGGCTAAGTGTCAGGTCCTGCATTTTGGTCACAACAACCCCAGGCAACCCTACAGGCTTGGGGAGGGGTGGCTGGAAAGCTGCCTGATGGAAAGGGACCTTGGTGTACTGATGGACAGTTGGCTGAACATGAGCCAGCAGTGTGCCCAAAGTGGCCAAGAAGGCCAATGGCATCCTGGCTTGTATCAGGAATGGCGTGGTGAGCAGGACTAGGGAAGTAATCCTGCCCCTGTATTCGGCATTGGTGAGGCCTCACCTCGAGTTCTGTGTTCAGGTTTGGGCACCTCAGTACAGAAAGGACATTGAGGTGCTGGAGCAGGTCCAAAGAAGGGCAACAAGGCTTGTAAAGGGCTTGGAGAATATGCCCTATGAGGAGCGACTGAAGGAACTGGGGCTGTTTAGTCTGGGGAAAAGGAGGCTGAGGGGAGACCTTATTCCAATATCTGAAAGGTACTTACTGCGAGAGCGGGGTTGGTCTCTTCTCACTGGTGAGACAAGAGGCTGGTGAGTGACAAGAGGCTGGTGACAGGTGACAGGACAAGGGGAAATGGCCTTAAGTTGGGCCAGGGTAAGTTTAGGTTGGATATCAGGAAAAACTTCTTTACTGAAAGGGGTGTTAAGCAATGGAATATGCTCTCCAGGGAGGTGTTTGAGTCACCATCCCTGGATGTGTTTAAAAACCATTTGGATGTGGTTCTCAGGGGCATGATTTAGCGGAGGGTTGTTAGTTAGGGTAGTATGGTTAGGTTGTGGTTGGACTCGATGATATTTAAGGTCTTTACCAACCTGAGTGATTCTATGATTCTATGACAACAATGATCATCTAGTTTCAACCCCTCTGCTATGTGCAGGGTTGCCAACCACTAGACCAGGCTGCCCAGAGCCACATCCAGCCTGGCCTTGAATGCCTCCAGGGATGGGGCATCTACAAACTCCTTGGGCAACCTGTTCCAGTGTGTAACCACCCTCTGTGTGAAAAACTTCCTCCTAATATCTAACCTAAATCTCCTCTGTCTTAGTTTAAAACCATTCCCCCTTGTCCTATCACTGTCTACCCTCATAAACAGCCGTTCTCCCTCCTGTTTATATGCCCCCTTCAAGTACTAGAAGGCTGCAATGAGGTCCCCCTGGAGCCTTCTCTTCTCAAAGCTAAACAATCCCAGTTCCCTCAACCTTTTCTCATAGGAGAAGTGCTCCAGCCCTCTGACCATCTTAGCGGCCCTCCTCTGGACCTGCTCTAAGAGCTCCACATCCTTCCTGTACTGGGGGCTCCAGGCCTGGATGCAGTACTCCAGATGGGGCCTCACAAGAGCTGAGTAGAGGGGGACAATCATGTCCCTCTCCCTGCTGGCCACCCCTTTTTTCATGCAGCCCAGAACACAGTTGGCCTTCCAGGCTGCAAGCGCACACTGCTGGCTTATGTCCAGCTTTTCATCCACCAGGACTCCCCAGTCCTTCGTCAGGCTGCTCTCAAGGAGATCTTCCCCCAGTTTGTATAAATACCTGGGGTTGCCCCGACCCAAGCGCAGCACCCTGCACTTGGCCTTACTGAACCTAATTAGGTTTTCATGGGCCCACTTCTCCAGCCTTTCCAGGTCCCTCTGGATGACTTCACTTCCTTCCAGTGTGTCGTCTGCACTGCTCAGTTTGGTGTCATCCGCAAACTTGTTGAGGGTGCACTCGATGCCATCATCTATTTAATTGATGAAGATGTTGAAGAGCACCAGTCCCAAGACCGACCCCTGAGGGACATTGCTTGTGACTGGCCTCCACCCTGAAACAGAACCATTGATCACAACCCTTTGGCTGCGTCCAGCCAGCCAATTCCTAATCCATCAAACAGTTCATCTTTCAAATCCACACCTCTCCAATTCAGAGAGAAGGATGTGGTGAGGGACCATGTCAAAGGCCTTGCAGAAGTCCAGGTAGATGACATCCATTGCCTTTCCCCCACCACCAAAGCCGTCACTCCATCATAGAAGGCCACCAGATCGTCAGGCAAGATCTGCCCTTGGTGAAGCCATGCTGGCTGTCTCGAATCACCTCTTTATCTCGTATGTGCCTTAACATAGCTTTTAGGAGGATCTGCTTCATGATCTTCCCAGGCACAGAGGCTCACCAGCCTGCAGTTTCCCAGGTCTTCCTTTCTCCCTTTCTTAAAAATGGGAGTAACATTTCCTTTTTCCAGTCAACAGGGACTTCACCCAACAGCCATGATTTTTCAAATATGATGGAGAGCGGCTCGGCAACCACATCAGCCATCTCTTTCAGAACCCTAGGATGGATATCATCTGGCCCCATGGACTTACATACATTCAATTTCATGAGGAGGACTCAGACTTGTTCCACTGTTACAGTGGGACAGAAACCACTCCCCACACCCTCACCTAGAGGTTCATGGTCCTGGCAGACATGGGAAGCCTGACCACCTGTGAGGACTGAGGCAAAGCACTCCATAAGTACCTCAGCTTTTTCTATGTCTGAGGAAGCCAGCTCCCCATTAACTTTCATCAGATGGGGGACACTCTCCTTGGCCTGTCTCCTCCTGCCTATGTACCTGTAGAACCCCTTCATGTTTCACATCCGTCACCAAGTTCAGCTCCATCTGCGCCTTGGCTTTCCTAATCCTATCTCTACACATACAGACAACAGCCCTGTATTCCTCCCAGGATACACAACCCTGCTTCCACTTTCTGTACATTTCCCTCTTTTCCCTCAGTTTAAGCTGCAGGTCCTTGCACAGCCATGACGGTCGCCTGCCTCCCCTGCTCGATTTCTTCTCCTGGGGGATGGAAAGCCATTGTGCTCTCAGAAGGGTGTCCTTAAAGAGCTGCCAGCTTTGTTCTGTACCCATGCCCTTAAGGACAGTTTCCCAGGGGTTCCCACTCAGCAGTTCCTTGAGCAGCTGGAACTTTGCTCTCCTGTAGCATAGGGTCCTAGCTCTGCTTTTTGCCAGGCCCGCATTCTTCAAGATCACAAACTCCACCAAGGCACGGTCACTACAGCCCAGGCTGCCTCCAATCTTAACCTCTCTAATGCTCTCCTCTGCATTAGTGAGCACCAGGTCCAGTAAGGCTTCACGTCGGGTTGGTTCATCTATTACCTGGGCCAGGAAGTTGCCCTCGATAGACACCAGGAATCTCCTGGATTGTCTGTTGGCTTACCGTTTCTCCTTGTCTGAACAACCCACGTGATTCACACACCCTGACTCCTGCTCTCCGTTCCAGAGGCTTTTTCTAGGAAGGGGGCGCGGATGCAGAGCCGTTGCCCTGGCAATGCCCACTTCACGTCAGCTGCTCTCGCAAGAGCTGCCGGGCTGCTCTGTTATCTCAGGGTTCCCTGGATGAAGGAACCGACCAAATTGCCTGCATAGAGATTGTATTTTCTCGGTAGAGTCTTGCAGCTCAGAGAAGTATTTGTCTAATCCACTGAATAAAAATAGTTTAAACATCTTTCTTTCCTCTCTCCCTACTAGCAATTCAAAATCCCAAGGATAGCAGATTAACTTCTAGATTTCAGGTTAAATAAATGTACAGATTGGGCTACCATAAAAAATTCTCTTTACTTTTAGAAGGAACAAAATTTATCTAGAATTACCATTATTTCTGTTTAATTTACTTTTTGTGTTGTCAGGGAAGCGATTCATTTACAGGATTCAATGTAATATTCTAAGTTTTTAATATTTTGTTGTGGAGGTTATCAATTATTGTCCTAGAAACTCAAAATACGTCCTTTAATCTTTTAACTTTGCTATCAGTTTTATGTGGAAGACTAGGAATTTCTTTTAAAACTAAGAAGCTTTTCTTATGCTCTGCAGATTTTTTTATCATGTTTTTGAAGTGAAATCACTGTGGAGTCCAGTTTCAGAAACACTGCAGTGGAGGTGGATACTGTACTTAGTACTTAGTACTTAGTACTTAGTTGTCATTTCTATTGTGCTGACAAAACATTTTTTGAAATTTACAAGATTGTTGTTAAGGAGACTGATCTCATTTATTTTGCAAAGGCTAATTTCTGTACATTGACTCTCCTGTCAAACACAACAGAGCCTATTTTCTTCAACTTCTTCAGAGCATCAAAATCATCAATGTATACTTCAGTGGCTGTACTCATCACTTTCAGTTGTAAATAGAGTAGCATCCCTTAGCATGGTTTCTTAGTATAGTTTTAAAAACTCCTGGTTGCCTGAACTCCTAACACTTTGTACTGCCTTCTTTCTATGAGCTTAGATTAGTTGCTAAAATGTTGTCCATCAGGGAATCCAAATCCTGCTAGGTCATCCTTTCATACCTGGTTCTTAGCAGGCCCTTCTTACACGGGTCTCAAATGCTTACAACAACTTGCCAGAGAGTTTTTCACCACCTAATAGCTGATGTGTGAACTAAAAGTGAACTATTGTCATGAAAACTATAATTATAGCTCTGCCAACAAAGCCAACATCAAGGATCAAGTTAGTCGATTTCATGAAAGAGTTGGGCCTGCCCATAAGGTTTCCCTCTCCTCTGCTGTTTTGACGTTCAGCAACACCACTGCCACACAACTGGCTTTTGAAGTAAAGTAGACTAAAGTGACATGTGAACAGAATGGACGGTTTTCATATTTTAATGTGTTATCCAAGACACAATATTAATTCGTGAAACATCTGTACCCACAAACAGAACAAGACATTTTGCAGTTCAGGAATGCTCATGGTGTCCAGGCACACTCTGAACTCCTGTTCTGGCCGTGTGGTTGCTCTCCATCTTTGCAGAGGATGTGATTTTCACAACATTTTGTAATGTTACTTTTGGTCTCAAATGTGGAATGGTTTAAATTATTAGAAAAAATCTCAGCCTTGAAGAAATTTCCAGTGGTGTTGACCACAATAGCGTATGTTGTCAGAGACACAGAGAACCTTCACTAAAACAATGAAGAGTGAATTCTGCTTCCCACATGCTATGCTTGCCCTCATAACATTTACATTCAAACTTTAGCTTCACATGTTCAAGGCTTAGAATGGTCTGACTGCAAGTGTTGCACATTTAAATGATTAGATGGTTGGACTGGGTGTTCTTGGAGGACTTTTCCAACTGTCATGATTCTATGATTCTATACAACAATAACAAGCTTTGGTTCCACTCTTTGGTGCATTGGAACTGCTTACAAACTTTTGTGTAAATATCTAAGACGTTTTCAATTTCTTGCTTAAAAAATATTAAAATTTCGCGTTCTAAAACACGTAGTGCATCATCTTTTTGTAGGAATGTGATGGATCCTTGTCTGTAACCTTTAAAATAGGAGTAGATATCTTGCTAAAAAAGAAGCAATGGCTTAGCCTGTGAGTTTTACTGAAAGAATTTGTGTTATGCAGGAGGTCACATTAGATGGTTATAATAATCTCTTGTGCATTTAAAAATCTATGAATCTAAAATGGTACAAATAAAAATAATATATACACATATGTCTGTAAATCATTTACAGTGTTTTTTTTTGTCCACTGAGGAAAGGAATGAAGAAAGAATTACATGTAAGAGATACTTGTGATGTTGTGTAGTAGATTATTGAGATGCCAAGGCATTTGTAAACCTCAGAGAGGACTGAAGCATATGTTCTGTGTGACAGAGTAATAAATGACAATCATAATTATAAAACAGATAAGATGAAAGGAACAAAGCAAAAGATCCTTAAACTAAGTTGTGTTTCCTACTCATGTTAAAAGACAGATTTTGTGTGAGGAAATCATACAGAGATTTTTTTTTAAGCTAAATATCGCTGTGTTATGAGCTTGGCACAGGCTATGGAAGTTTTTTGTACTTGTAACATTCTCACCATGGGCAGACCACAGGATAAAACAGACCTGTGGACTGTCTTAGTATTGCAAGTTCTGGGTTCTTGAAGAGGAAAAATGCCACTTACATGAACAGGGAACAAGAAACTGGCCAGAAATAGACCTTGAAATTAAGTTTGTCATTCCACTCCACAAGCACTAAAGAGTTTGGTTATCCAGTATTTTTACAGGAGAACTAAAAATATGATCTGCATTAATTTTTTCCTTACGGTTTTCAGGTATGAACATGTTATATGTAACAAAAAAGTCCACTCTTGTGAATATAATTAATTTAGTATAATTACATTATCCATGGATATTAGTGGAATAAAAGTTACTGTTCTCCATCCATGCATTTCCAAAGAAGATTTTTCCTATAAATCTCAGTGGCACAAAGTTGCTGTTATTATTGTTTGGTGACCTTGTGTAGCATTGGCTCTGCAGTTTGGAGAATGTAATAGATTCTCCTAATTATGGCATATAGAGCTTCAGAGTGTGCCCCTTGACACATCATCTGGTAACTTGATACCATGTGGAGGCACTGGAGAATGCTGAAGCTGCAGCAACATCAGGCGGATAAGAAAAAGCAGGCTGCAGGTTGTGGAGGTGAGCATTCATCCTAAGAAATAGTGTCTTTGATGTGCACAGAGGTGGCTGTTTGGACAGTGAGAATCAATGCAGACGTGTCTGTGTGTAAAATCTTGTCATATTTACTTATTATGTATTTTTTTCTTTTTTTTTTTCTTTTTTTTTTTTCATTTCCTGAAATGCGGTATTTCATAATATCTTTAGTTCTCTGCTAAAACCAGAAATTTATGTTATCATATCCATCTTTGTATCAAGACTACTATATTATTACTATTGTTATTATTACTATTATTACTATGGCATCAGGAGAGGATCAGGCTGGATATTAGGAAAAGATTTTTCCATAAGGGGGTGGTCAGGTACAGGAAAGGTCTCTCCAAGGCAGTGGTCATGGCATCAAGCTGCTGGAGTTCAAGAAGCATTTGGACAACACACTCAGACATAGGGACTGATTTTTTGATAGCCCTTTGTGGAGACAAGCATTGGACCAGGTGACTCTTGTGGAGCCCTTCCAACTCAGAACATACTAAGATTCTGTGATTCTATTACGCGTAGGTCACTCTAAAAGTAACACCACATATTTATTTCCACAGAAAATACAACAGGGCACAATAACTATTTGATATAGCAAATTGTTAGCTACAAAATACTGCTTTTCAACATAGTAACCACCATTAGCACTTTCACCTACAATATACAAGAACTTGCATGCCACCCTTGTAAAAATCTGTACCAGCAGAAGTGACCCACTGTTTCACAGCAGTTTTGACAGCATCAGTGCTGAAACACACCATCCATCACCTCACTGTGCTCACATCCACTGTTTGGTCACGATAAACGTTCAGCAAGCATTAATGAATGTCAATGAGTGCCATTTCCTCTGCATGGAAGAATTCAGTGACATTCCTTTGCTCCATATGCACTTCCATATCAGACGTCATTTTGTCAGACTGCCCCTCTGCTGCCATCTGTCACTCAGCAACAACATGGAATGGAAGAGTGGCAAGAAGTTTCAACCTCTACTGCCACGCCACCAACATCCACCTCTGATGTCATGGGCCAACATAATAAAATAGGTGATATTACTTTTGGAGCAACCCTCAAATTTATTACCAAAAAGGTTGTTCTGTTTAAAATATTTTATCCACTAGTAAAAGTTCTCAACAAAAATGGCCCAGATGGAAATAAACTATGAAGAGAATCCTTTAGAAATAATTTATGATCAATATCAATGAGATTTCTAAAAGTAAAGTCATACAATTTTTCAGAAGTTCCTCAGTGGCTTATGATCTTAGATTCTGCCTTGAACAGTGAGTGAGGGGCTGTGGTCTCTGAGCCTGAAGCTTCTCACATTTAATAGGAATCAGAAGGTTGATCCTGTAGATTGAGACAAAACCTCCTGTGTCTGAGTCTTACATTTGTAATTGCCTGTGATACACCTCCTCTATATTTAAAGAAGACAAGATGCATAGTGAACTTTCTCTCAAAATGATTCTCTCTCTGTCTTTCTCTCTCTGCATGCTGACAGTAGACAAAGCTTAGTTTAAAGTGAATGACTTCCAGAGGGTTAAATCATGTGAATATCACCCTGCAATCATCTGTCTCTACATCTAAAACACATCTGAAACAGCATGCATAGCTCCCATGGACCCACCAGGAGTTACTAATACTTGCCTACAGACAAAGTGTAGCCTTGATGTACCAAATGCCTCTCACACTTTGTCTAAGAGAAACATCCTAGATTTTCTCCTCAATACATAATAGATCTAAGTCTCACTTTGAGCTCATCCAGATTCCATGGAGCTTTTATTTTCAGTTTATGGTCTGATGATTTTTTCTCAGAACGGGAAGTACCCTACTGAATTTCATGTTGTTAACACGTTTTGCATGTGTATTCACACTTGCTTAATTTATAGATTTGTCCTTATTTTTTACTACTTGACATTTTCTAAGTAAGTCATTCTTTCTTGAACATTTCAAAAGTCTGGTATTTTAGTTCATTTTCCATTTGTTCCATTTCAAGCAATTCTACTTCATTAAAGGGGAAGATTGGATTTTTCAAAAGCAACAGAACAGATCTTAATTACCATTCCTATTTCAAATTACCTATTGGATCAAAGATTGAGGTTCATCTTGTCTATCTTGCTTGTCCCCAAGTTAGTCAGGAAGTTCTACACCAATTGGATATATACTTCTTTATAGTCAGCGAAGAAAGTTATGAACTTTTACACTATCTTTAGGTATCTTTAGACTATCTTTAGATAGTCCAAAAGAATGAATCATGAATCATTAAATGTCATCTATCTTGAACACCTATTTTAGGCTGGAAAGTCTAAGAAGTCTCTTTCCATCAGTTATAGAGGGAGCTTAGGAATCTGGCTAGAATAACACGACTAGGTTTTGAATGGCAAAATTTCGATGAAATGAACCATAAAAACAAATGACTGTGATCAGTTTGGAAATATACTAAGAAAAAAAACCCTGAATTATTTTCCTGAACAGCTTTGTTTTCATTCATTTATCTGTGCAAACTGCAGGACTGCTTGGACTTGCTCTGCCACTTCGAGATGATCTGCAGGTCAGTTCTTCTCAAACAGATTTATTGAACAAAAAGATGCATATGGTATTTTCTAGGGGACAATCAGTGGTTTGGTTTGTTTTTTGTTTGTTTGTTTGTTTGTTTGTTTTCCTTTTTTAAAAATTTAGAAATTAGACATCTGAGGAAATAAGAAATGTTCCAAATGGTGCACAAATGGTTGTTTGCAACATTGTGCTTGAGTTAAGAAGACAGAATTACACATTTTTACATGAAGAGTAAAGAGATCTAGTTTTTTTTTTCCTCTATGAAGAGCATTATTTGAGTACCTAGAAATTAATAGGTTTTACATTAGATGAGTTCCTAGGATGAGTCCCACTTAATTCCTTATTAGATGTGGATTTTACTGCCTATCCTGAAGCACTCAGATTTAAAATGTTTTAGTTAAGCTTCCGAGTTCAGTGGTTCAACAGAGCAAAACAGAGTCATTCACTGGATAACTGATACAAAGAACTCCAGCTACAAAATGCAAGCAAACTGCAAGTTCACCAGGTGAATAAAGATCCACACGTGCTGCTGACTGATCACCAAATGGGCATGAGCCACCAGCTGGCTGTAGCTGAGGCAAAGCCAAGCAAGTGTGTGGTGGAGATATTTCCCACTGAGATAACTAATGGAAGGTTTGTACAAGATACTCCCAAGACAAATGAAGTATTAAGTGCAATTCCTGTCCTCCCAGTTTAAGAGAGAAGAATCCAAACAGATATAGATGCAAAGGAGACTGTTAACACAATCAGGAGAATAAAGAAAGGAAATACAAGCAAAGAATAAGAAGGTGAAAAGGGAAAGCATTGTTTTCAGTGCATCAGGAGGGTTGGCAGGCAGGGTAAGGCAGACATATTTATTACAAAAGACAAAGTGTTGGCAAAAGAACATCTGCATTTAGAGTTGCTGAGACTAAACTTAGGCTGAAAATCAAAAGAAAGGTCCTACTCATTAAAACAGGACACTGGCACAGCTTTTCAGCATGAACATTGCCGGGAAAAGTCTCAGTAGTTTTAAAATTGCAATCTGATCCATTTATGAGAAGTGTCGTATCACACAAGTATCTGTGTAGACCCAGGAAGTCTCTTTCTCTCCTATTTCTTATTTCTCTCTCAGCTGAACTTACATACGCGTCAGTGTGTCAGCTGTTCACCCTGCTAGCATTTTGTAGTTGGTTTCCATGCTTTTCTTTGCCTTTTTTTTTGGGGGGGGGGAGGGGAAGAATTTAGTTTTGGAATACTGACGTTACCTGTTTGAAACATACGGATATACTTGAACCCTTTTTTATGGGGTTCCTAATCTCATTAATTTTCCTTGTAATTTCTTTGACTGGTAATTAGAGCAGTAATTAGAGCTGAACAGTTTTAAACATAAGACTGAAAAACGCCAAGAAAACTCTCCATCTCAGAGAACAGGCTAAACCACAGCTTATGGAAAAGACTGAACACTGGGATAACGACAAATCTACAGAAGCTGTCGCAGCAAGGAGATGTTAAAAATCTTTGTCAGATGTGTACATCCTCATGACTGGAAATTACTAGGTCCTGTCCTAACAGAACAAATGTTATTTTTCAAGAATTAACACCAGGTATCAAATAACATGCGTTACACTACTGCCACCTATAATTTGCATTAGTACAATTTTAGCGGTAATTAAACTCTGATAAATTAATGTAACTCGAAGAACTGAATTAGCTCTGTAGAAAATTGCTAATTTGTCTGTATTGAAAGATTGTCATTGCATTTGCAATAATGGATAACCCTCAAGGGGTGTCAAAGCTCTGGGGATACGCACCATTTTCAGATTAAAGTATGGTCCTCAGCAGAGCCCTTTCTCTCCCCAAGACAAAAAGGCCGTATTGCCGCGTGTCTATCTTCCTCTCACATCATTTTTTTTTAAGAAATGTGAATAATATCAAATGAACATATTAAATACTTTTTGGCAGACTAACAGCAGGCTGCTTGTTGACCTTTCACCTTGTATCGATTTATCCTTCAGTCATTTTTCTTGATGATTTCTGCTTTTCCTTCATGTCTTTTATTTAGGAATAGGGAAACTCTGTCGTTCCTAATGAAAAGCACACTTTGTAGAGAATACATTGCACAATATTTCATTCCCTTTCAGGACTGTGTTGGTTCAGGATTCTCCCATGAAACAGAAACTTTTGTCTGTTCCCCACAGCCATATCTACTCCTTAGTTGCTCCTTTCTCTGATAGATAAGTTCCTAGGAGGATATCTTTAACCTAAAGAAACACAAAAATATGCTCCCAAGATGTTAAACATGCCAGAAAGCTTCTATCTAGTCACAGATAGCACAGATTTCTCTGCCTAGTCAGCTAGAAGGGCTCAGCATAAAAGGAAGCATCTTCCCACATTATCTAAATATCTTAATAGGATTTGTATTTAAAAGGGTCTCTGGAGAGGGTGAGCTCCTGAAGTGTGCAAGTGGTGCTGATGAGAACATGCTACTTCCAGCACTCGTGAGCGGCCTCCAAGAGCTGTGATGTGCCCAAGGTGTGTGAGGGTGCTGCCAGTGGGTGCTGCAGTACCAGATTGTCACGGGCTGGGCCTCAGGGACTGCAGCATCTTCCTTTCCTGCTCACAGCCTCTGACCTTTGGGGGAAAGAACAGAAAGTCATGTCTTTACTGGCAGGGTAAACAAAGTCTCTCTGTTTTCTTCCTTGCAGCATTATGTTATTAAACAGGTATAAGTAACTGTTATAATAATAAAAAATCCCCTCATATCAGCCTGCAAAAGCTCTCTGAAAAAGTACATTAGTTGTCTGCCTTTCTGGTATAATCCCATCTGCCTTGTAACTGCTGATGCCTGTGAAGGATGTACATAGGGATGACTTGTCTTTTAATCATCATTGTGAGCTTCAATGTCCTAGTGAGGTTCCACTGCAGGTAATGATGCTCTGACTGGATTAAATCAGTCTCTGGTTTAATAACATAGAAACATCTTCACTCCTTAACTTGCTCAGTTATGTTGCTAACTGCTGTCTAGCCCCTGATGTATTCATGACAGCCTGCCATGAATGAATGGTCCATTTACATGGTAGATAAGGATGGGTTTTGATGTACCTTCTAGTATGGAGTAGAATAAACATAGCCTTCATTTTGTGAAGATAAGCGTTGAACTTGAACTTGAAGTATGATCTTTGTATGAATATTGGGAATCTGAGGTGTTTAAAAGAACTCAAATGGCAATCCACTTGAAATTTTGAAGTTCAAAGTAAATATCATTTAATTTCTTAAAGCTATCATAGCTGAGTTTTGTTTTATAAAATCAAACTGATAAGAGCTTATAGAACTTGAGAATTTTGGACAAATATATCTCTGAATGCCCTCATTTATTAGAAAGGAGGAACATTGGAAATGCCAAGTGGTTAATTACTCCACTTTACCCTCCATACTTTCTTTTCACTCTGCTAGCAGTTCAAAAGCCTGTATCATTGTGCAAAATTGTGCCAAAATGATTTAATAACAGTGCACCAGCACTTAGCAAATGCCCTTCTGACAGAGCAATTCCAGGTGGCTATTTCTAGATTCATACTAGTATAATCAGAATGCTGCAGAATCCATGAACAAGCCCTAGGGGGTTTGTTGAGCTGTTGCTACAGCTGATATCTCAGGCCATTTTTTAATTAAGCCTGCTAATTATGCAGAGTAATGATCTCTCCTTCCCTTGCCTTTTTTTTTCATAATGCAAACTACACAAGGCTAGTCTGAGACCACTGTCTCATGACCTATCATAGATTGTGTCTCAGATCCTGCTAATGTGTATAGAAATCATTACTTTCAAATTACGGTTGTAGTAATTACATTATTACTTTTCTAAAAGCCAAAACAAAAACAAGAGAAAGACAAATGATAAAGCAAGGGAAGGATGGTACATCACGAGGGTAATTATGCAAGTCAGCTATGTCAAGTGGTGTGAGGCACATTAGTTATTTTATTTTGCTTGCCAGCTGATTTGCATCTAATTCATCAAAACATGGAAAATACTGCTTTTGTTTAAGCATTCTGTGATGCTGGACTGAGCTCTTCTCTGCTGGAAGACAAAACCCTCTGATTAAGAGTGACAGACAATTTCAGCGAAGCAGTTTTTTAAATAGCTCTCTTTCCTCAGTCAGAGCTGGTATAATTTCAGAGTATTTTATTTCTCCATTCACGGAGTCAGTAAGAACAGGAAGAAATATCAAGTTACACAGCAGCCAAAGGGACAGATCTGTTTACTTGACAAAGTTAATTGATTATGCTGAGTTCACTCCAATATAGGGTCATTGAATAGTTCTCTTACTGATGAAATGATACCATCTACTGAGGATGTTAACCTTTCTACCTTTCTGCATTAGTGTTGCTGTACAGTTTTGCTTCAACTTCACATACATTCCTTATGTTAAAAATGAACGCAACTAAAAATATTAATTATTTCATATATAGCTAGACCTACACACACATGAATATGTACATACACATATGCATGCATATATACCTATATCCAGGGCATGCTATAAAGCAGCTGAGTTGCTTGCACTTAAAGACTTACTGTAGCCTATGGAAATGAGATATCCATTGTTATTTTATATTCTTTTGTCAGTATTTGAGAGTCTTTTTTTTTTCTTTCCATTAAACTGTTCTTTGAATATTACAATTAGATGTATGTATAACATATTCTTAAAGGAGGAGTTCACTAATTCACCTTCTCAGCACTACCTAAAAATATCATCTGTCTAATTTTCCATTTTTCATATTAAGAACTCTTATTTCCTGTTATGATACCTTCTAGAGTTTATAAAAACAGCCTAAAATTTTGGAATAATAAAATGATTTGGGTGTCTACAGTGGCTGCTACTTAATGTTAGATACAGACAAGAGCAGGTCATTATTTTTTGCAGGAAATTAATTTGAAAATAGTTACTGAAATCTAGTGAGAACATTTTGCCCTGCCTCAGTATCATGTGCCCAATAAGAATTAAAGAAAAAAAAAACCTGTAAAATTTTGTTAAAAGAAAGTATAAAATGTTTTATAATTCCAGTGTTCTCTTAATTATTGAAAGGCTCGTATGAAGGCTTGTTAACCTTCTTCAAAACAATGTAATTGTCTTTAATTTTGCAGTTGGGAAAAAACATGTGAGATAAATTCAAATAAGAACAAAATAGTTAACGTCTGTTAAAATCAAGTATTCATGTACATGGAATCATTAGGATGGGATGCTCTCATCTAACTAAAACCTTTAATGATTGCAGTGTGTTAGTCACTCAATTTCTTTCTGGAGGAGATGGAGAAAGATGGGCAGCTCCAGTGGTAGACTGAGATAATATGTGGGCTGAATTGCCCTCTGACACATTCAGAAGGAAATTAATTTCTGCTAACCAACTCAGGTGGGAAAAATCTCTCAGAAGATATCAATGTTTCTCAATTTTCTAAAAGAAGTGCTGCAGATAATTTAGCAGTAAGACCAATGAAGTGGATGTATTCACAATAAGGGTTTTTGCAGCATACTCCGCATTCACACCCTTCTGCACCGAGCTTCTCTCTCATGCCAAGATGTTTTAGAACCAACACACAGAGAAGGGAACAGATACTCAGCAAATATGAATTGTGTGGTTCATAAGGAATACAGATTCAGGCTCTTTGTCATGACAGTGTATGAATGAGGAAAAACAAAAAAGTTTGTTTTCCTGATGTTTATTGCTTGTCCCATATTTAAAATAATGATCAACCATAACAATTATGCCTGAATCCTGCCCCAGAAAATTCCTATGATTTGTACAGTCCTTCCCTGAGTCCTGCAAAATGTATCAAGGGGGTTGGGTTTGCTTTTGTTTTTCAGCTGCCTTTCACTGGAAAATTATATAATTTTATTTCTGTAGTTACACATTTAAATTATCTATAAATACATTTACATTTCTTTTTATATCTTTTTCTCAATTTTGCTTTTTGGACCTTCTTCCTTGTCCCATCTGCATGAAAGATGTGTTACAGAGGAAAGTTAGAGAGATCTTTGTTTCTAGTCCTGTGATGTGGGCACTGACTTTCTGGTAGATGTTCTCATCAATCCAATTTAGCTTCAGAATCAAGAATAGAATAGAAAAATGAAATGGCATCACCTGATGTGCATAGGCTCTGGCCTCATGATATGGGCTCCATCTGAAACCTGGTTCTATTATATTGAGTTACTAACTCAATATCACATTTTTACCAGCTTTGCTTTATGGCGCATGCATGCTGCACTGTGCTGTGATTGTTCTCCCCTCCCTGGAAACAGGTCCACTTGCTGCTGCTTTACCCTTTGTCATTACTCTGTGATGTGCATATATAATTAGTAACACTTCCATCCTTCAGTGGTGCAAACCTTGTCTTTGGCAAAGCAATTTTCTCCTTTTTGCCTTTGCATTGGAAATTTTATCAGATTCGGGGCCATACTCCCTGGGGAGAATAAAGCATAAGCAGCACTGTATACTTCCCCAGAGACTCTAGCTGTGTGACAGGAAGAGCTCTGAGAGATGAGTGAGTATGAAGAGCTGATTTCAGGTGCTTAATCTCCTCAGCCGCAGGCAGGTTTCTCATTGAGATTATGCCTTGGAGTTACTTCTGGGTAGCATGTAAACAGATGCTTATACATGGACAGGACTTTCTTCTTTGCCTAACAGGGGAGCACACTAGAGCAATTGGTGGGGGTAAGCTGTACCGGGCAAGGAGGTTGAAGGAATGAAGAGAAATGATGCCAGTGGTCTCTGTCCAGGTTCTCTGTCCCATTTTCTCATTCTGACACCTGTTCTGTGAGGATTTTCTCTTTGCTCAGTGTTACGGATGATAAAGGCTGAAGTCCAAACACCTGAGACTGAGGCAGAGGCTTGTGGTTACCTAAACTGTCAGAAAGAAAATCCACTCAGAGCTGCGTAGAGGTCAGTGCTATTAACGCATTTTAAACTTCCATTCCGTTTGCAAACCAATGCCTGAACACAACTGGATTTCACCACTGTCTCAGTTTCAGAGCTATCATGAGTAACTTGTGGCAAAAGCAGTCACCACAAAGCTCTTGCTGACTTGCCTTGCCTTGGAGAGATACTAAAACAGTAAATGTTTCAACATACTATGCCTGTCAGAGCAGTCAAGTCCTGGCATTTTTTTGTACACGATGGATTACTTTTTCTACAGTTCCTTGCTGTTCCAACATAAGATTCAGTAACACACACTGCTCTGACTGTGCAAGGTGGGTGCATCTGCTTGGAATGGACTGGCGAGGACAAAATGCTAATGAGAGTCAATAGTTGTGTTCACTTGAAAATCAGTGTACTGATCATAATAGGGTGCTGTACTTATTTGAATTTAACCAGACGTACTCACTGGATGGTTGTCTGTTTGCCATCTCCTGAAACACGGCATTAGTGAAATGTCACTTTGTATTAAGATCATCGGTGGCCTTTGCTATGTACATTCTTCCATGTTTCTGCACAGATAGTGAAGCACACTGGAATTTTAGCTCTGGAGATCTATCTCTCTTCATGTCTGATATTAACTTACATTGCTGGGGCCAGGGTGGCTGTGAAAGAGGTGGGGAGAAATGGTGTTTATTCACTGAACCTTGAGGTAGAACTTTAGCAAATGGCTGAGCTGCTTTGAGCTGTTGAAATGACTACAGTTTTGGTACCTTTTTAGGGTTTGCAATGATAAGAGCAGATCTCTAAGGAGCTGAATGTCTGAGTGATCTAAAACCAGGGCAGTCAAGCTGAAGAGGATGTGTGCACTAACCTGTTTGCATTGAATAGTCTCCATAAATAATTTACAACTATGACTGCTAGCTATTATTACAAAAATACTGGATTGCATTTTGACACATGCAGCCAGCTTGTAAGTCAATAGATACATTTCGCCTAGTGTATGCAGACCACAGTTTCAGCCGTCCATCCACGTGTGTTTTACAACAATTCAATCTACCGTTCCAAAACAACATTGGAAAGACCGTTCAGAATAAGCTTAAAAATCCAAACAGTGATCAGACTGTTGGTTCTTTTATTTTATTGGCCCTTAATGGTGTTCTGCCCCCTCCGTGCACACACCTTTCAGTTTTAAACACTTTTGATGTTTTATTTAAGGGTCCTATTCTGCAGCCAGTGCTGTGGAGTCACACAGGATCTACTTTAAGATTTCAGGAGAAAAAATTAAAGGATGCAACCCTGACATTTCTTTCACTGGATTTTCCTTTGAGACTTGTTTAAGTCACCAAGAAAGTATTTCATTATAGCTTGATTTAACCAGGAAGCATGTCAGTGGGTTTTGCCTCAGTCTTAGGGGTTAGCAGGGCAGGGGAAAGAGGAAAAAATACAGTTTCCTATAAAAACAAAGTAAGAAGATATGTAGCAGTGTGCTGAATAACCCCAGAAAAGTATGAATCAGGAAAATCTTTTCTGTAATCTAAAATGAAACTCCAGTTCCTTAAGTGTTAGCTTACTTAACATGTACTTGGGTTTGTGATTCACTCAAAGTAAAAACTTAAGCTTAGTCAGCAGAACAGCTCAGTAAGGCTATTAAAATATAGATATACAAAATACAGACATCTCCTGCTTTCACAGATGCTCTAGAATGTCCCTTCTGACCTCCAGATGACTTTCAAGACCATACGTTTCTCCTGTAGGTCTTGTACAATATCCGCCAGCTGCACGTGGTTGTTTCAGATACTCAGGAGCATCTTAAATAACAATGTGTGTCTGTACTTGGACAGCTGAATTGAAATTGAAATCTCAGCTAACATGCACACTTATATGTAAACATTTACATTTCCTTTTTCATTTCATGAGATAAATTCAACCTTGAGTACTCTTCTTCCATAATTCACTTTTTTTTTTTTTTTTTTTTTTTTTTTTAATTAGCCTTTTCAAATTGTGAAAATGTTATTGCCATTGACTGGGATCCTCCTTCCCAAAGTTGTAAGAAATCTGAGAAACTACTAGAGTTTATCAGCCTATATCTTGACAGTGTGCTCTTGTGTAACAATCCCTTCCCTTGTGCTGTCTCTGTTCTGCTCTTCTTTCCATCTTTACAGAAATTTGAGGCCTCCCTACTGCTGCCAAACTGACAAAAAATGTGGGTAAAGTTATCAAAACTAGAGGTAGGACAGATACAAGCACATAGTATGTGCACTTGAGTTTCACTGCCTCAGGAACCCAACAGATTTCTTTGTAGTTTTGTTCAGTAGGAAGAATTTCTTCCTAATTCCTCATGGAAGGCCATGCAGATTCACACTGTTACTAAGGATACTGTTCCTTTCCCTGGATCAACCAGTCAAGGGCAAGCAGTTTCTGAAGTCACAGTTCAGGACTCTTCAGCATTCATGCTGCTTGAAAATCAAGAAATCATTTCTCTTTGCCTTCTATATTCCACTGCTTTCTCCAGACTTTTGGTACTACCTCAGTTTGTTTTTGTCTCTTGTTCTGCATAGTTATCCAATTCACCTGAAATACCAAACAAGACACCAAATACCAAACAAGTGTTTTGGGACCTGGCTTTCAGTTCTGCCTAGATATCTTTGCAAACCCAAGGTGATATAGAAGCAGCTCCTTCTAAATGACAACTAGACCTAAAGCAAATAATATTATCAGTTTATTGGAAGTAAAGTAGCAAATCTAATAATGAATTCTGACCATTTAAGTGACCATAGGACCAATAGGAAAAAATCTAATGTCCTTAATCTTGCACATAAATTCGTAGACTGGTGTATTCCAGTAGCTGCACATATATGTGACTATACCAGTGTAATTCTCCTCAGCTGCTCAGAAGAGAGAGCAAAAGCACTACATAGTAAACAATAGTAGAATTTGCTCTATTAAACTACTTAAACTCTTTCCTACACTTTGACATGCAAATTGTACCAGCATTCTCTTATGTTCACAAGTAAACACATATAAATTACTCTGAAGTATGCATAGTGCTATAAGGAAGAACAATTAGTATGTTCTACTTATAAACTTGACTCACATAAAAAAAATGCTTTGTTGCTTGAACTGAAAAAGTATATTGAACATATTTAATCACTGCAAATAACTGTGCATAAAAATTGGTAAACTAAGGCAACTAAAGAAAGATCATGTCTGTGTCTTAAGACTATAACATTACCATTCACACTCTGGGTGGAGATTTATGAATATTTGAAATCTGAGTTGCACGCATTCTAGTAGTGTTAGTTTTGGGGGCTGAGGAGCAATTTTTTAATGCAAAAGATGCTTCAGGAAAAGACACCTGAGGGATAACCATTTGCTTCTCTAAAGGCACTGCTTGGCTGTAAGCAAAATAGCACAGTGCTATAAAGAACAAACCTACTGTATCTAATTTGCTTTTGGATTCCAAGTTGTCTTATTCAAGCCCAGCCTTCAGCACAATTGGGCTAGAAGGAGTTCAATAATCTATAATAATCAGGAAATCATTCAAGTTCCTTGATTCTTTCTGAGTGGTGTAACGAGGCTCTGCGGCTGGCAGAGATCCAAACTTAATTGGTATAAGAATGGATCACAGACAAGACTGTGGTCATCCATAGGCACACATGATGGATAACTACTAGTGCAGCATTTTCAGTCATCAGTCTTTCAAGGAAAAAAACACATGATAGCTGGATAAAACTTCTTGCATCAGCAAAAATGACCATGGTGTAAGGCAGGAGAGACTGATTCAGTCTTAAACCCATTGTCTTAGAGTTATTTTCTGATTTCTGTTTAACTTTACCTTAAACTAAACCCAGTGCATGAGTAATAAAATGAATACAATTCTAAAGAATACTAATTGAGATACTGCAGAAGGAAAATACCTTATTTATTATGATTGATACATGACAGAGACAACTTTCTAATAAAAGTTAAAAGTTAAGGTGCACCATAGGAAATATCCCAAGTATTAATAGCTTTCTTTAAAAAATACTTTATCTCACAGAAGGCCTTTTACTGTAAATTCTGATTATTTTAGCTATAATCCTCACTATTTCTTCAATGCGTATGATCACTTAGACTGAAATGTGAAAGAAAATATTTTTTTCTTTCAAAAGAGTGTTTTCCCTCTGTTTCTGAGCATCACAAACAGAATACCTTCACACTCCACAACTGTCACATGTTCTGTGTTTGACTTTAGAGCCACTAAGATCTTTTGCAAGGCATGTCAAATTCCAGTGCTTTCTCAGTAAGGCTTGACTGCTGATGGATATAAGGAACAAGCCCATATTTTAAAATAGATGTAGTCTAATACACAATATTATAGGTTTTGCTCAACCAAATTTATATTAATATCTATTTATGATACAAAAGAAAATCAGCAATAAATTGTTGTTTTGAGACAGTCATGTAGTGAATTTTCAGTCCTGCCAAGACATAAACATAGGATACATAGTCTGATGACCCGAATAGTTTTCCTTCATTATATCATCATTACTGCTATTATTCTTCAATGAACAGACAACGTCTCCTGGGAGAAGTTCTAGTATGCTTGTCAAGAAGTGGCAGGAGATGAAGATAATTTTGAGGCTATTGCTGTCACAAGATGCCAAACTGAGACAAACACACAATAGGAAAGGTCAGTTAGAGAAGCCTTTTATCCAGCATAGGGTCAGAGGCACTTTTACTCTGCCACTATAAGAGGTTTGAGGTGTGGAGCAGAGAAGTCTCACACCAGTGTAATTGCACTTTTGATATCAATGTCTTTCTAAACTAGATATCTGTAACTCCTTGACAAAATGTAGTAGTCTTTTTAAATTATAAATATAAGGATAGGATTCCACCACAATTCTAATAGCAGGATTCCCATTTAAATCAGTGGTATCAACTTTAAGACTGTATGTAGAGCACATTGATTCGTTTTAAAGAAAATGACTATAGCAGTCAGAAATCTCTGCTTCAGAAATCTTTTCCTACACCTCGACCATAAAAGGAATTTAGGGTAAGAAGATGTAGTGATGAGTTGGAATATAACATATGCATTATTTGTCTAAAAATGAATGAGATGAATTACACTCTATCATGAACAGCTGGGAAATTACAGCAAATTATTTTGATTACGTATCTATCTCAGCAAATTACCTCTCCTCTTTACTGTAGTGTGTATGGCTTAAAAAGTCAAAGGTAATAATGATGTTATGTTCTGGTGAACTGGGAATTGCTAATATTGACAACAGTGATGGTGGATATTTTGCAAACAAACAATATTTTCTTTCTTGCTGTACATTAAAGTTATGGCAAGGAATTCAAAAGGAGGAGAAAGGTCTGTTAAATACAAGACCTTACAATGAAAATTAGGTGGGGATCAGAGAATATCATCTGTGGCAGTTACAGGAAATAGGAACAGGGAGTCTTAACAAGAGGCAGTGAACTAAGAAGATCAAAATTTCTAAGTGCTTATGCTGTTCTTGGTACTCCATTCCTTTAAGAGAAATCAGATGGTGAAGGATGGAGGAGCAATACAACAACCTGCAAAAGGTAATTTACACTAGGCATCCTGTGGCTATGGGGAGAAACGGGAAAAGAAAGACTGCAATAGCTGGAGAGACAGAACACAAGAATTGTCTTTAGCCAAATCGCCTAAGGAAAGTAGATGATCGTGCTGTATGTATTTATCTGTGCCTTTCCATGCAACTTAGAAAGCAAGAATCATATAAAGTCCCGAGTTAGAAAGGACTTACTTACAAGGATCATCCAGTCCAACCCCTGGCTACACAAAGTTTCACCCAAAATTCAAACCTTATGTCTGAGAGCATTGCCCTAATCTTTCTTGAGCTCCAGCAGCTTGGGGCTGTGACCACTGCCCTAGGGAGCCTGTTCAGTACCCGAGCACACTCTGATGCAGACCCTGTCCCTAGCCCTCAGCTGCCCCTCCCCTGACACAGCTCCATGCCGTTCCATCAGGCCCTGTCACAGTCACAGAGAGCAGAGCTCAGCGCTGCCCCTTTGCTCCCTGTGAGGAGCTGCAGCAGCCATGAGGCCTCCTCTCAGACTGCAATGCTCTGGGCTGAACAAACCAAGGGACCTCAGCTGCTTCTCATGTATCTTCCCCTCCAGATCCTTCAGCATCTTTGTTGCCCCCCTTTGGACACGCTCTAATAGTTTTATTCCCTTTCTACATTGTGTCGCCCAGCCCTGCCCCCTGTGCAGGAGGTGAGGCCTCACAACAGAGCAGGACAGCTCCTCCCCTCATTCGGTGGCAGTGCTGGGCATGGTGCACCCCAGGGTGCAGTTAGCCCTTTGGGCTGCCAGTGCACACTGCTGGCTCACATTCAGCTTGTCATCAACCTGAATCCCCAGATTCCTTTTCCTGGGGATGCTCTCCATCCTCTTTACATCATAAAATCATAGAATTATTTGAGTTGGAAGGGATCCTTAAAAACCATCTGGTCCAATTCCCCTGCGATGAACAGGGGCCCCTACAGCTCCATCAGGCTGTTCAGAGTCCTGTATAGCCTGACCTTGGATGCCTCTAGGGATGGGGCATCCACCACCTCTCTGGGCGACCTGTTCCAGTGCCTCACTACCCTTACTGTAAAAAACTTTTTCCTTATATCCAATCAAAACCTACCCTCTTCAATTTGAAACCATTTTCCCTTGTCCTATCACAGCAGATCCTGCTAAAGAGACTGTCCCATTCTTTCTTTTGCCCCCCCTTTAGATATTGAAAAGCTGCTCTGGGTCCAGGTCTCCCTGGAGTCTTCTCCAGGCTCCAGTTGTCAGCCTGTATGTCCTCTATTCTGTATGTTCTTCCAGGACACCTAACAATTTTGATCCCATTGGTGAATTTTAATTAAATGTCATAGAACAGCATGTTTTCACTAAATTTGTTGAAACAAGAAGGTGATAGGAGAAGAAGGATCTTTCTCACTACCTACCTAGAAAAAGTCTACATTGGGAGCTCAACAGCAGAATTTCACATTGCAGAAAACCCTTAACAACTGCATTACCAGCAAATAAAATTTAAATTGTAGGCTACTTTCTTGAATACTTTTTCTCAACGTGCAGACACAAATTCATGAGAAAGCTTCATTTCAGTGCTCACACAGTCTCTAGTTCTCAGATTTAAATCTTAGGAGATAGATATGATAGTGTAGGATCTACTTAATTAGTTAAAAGGGAAGATGAAAGTACAGAAAAAAAGATGAAGAGTAGTTTTAAGGATTATATAGAGGTTAAAAAAAGAAAGCAAGTAAGAAGAATTTCCCTGCTGATGAAGAGAGAGGAACAAGAATAAAGAAGCAAAATCAGAGGAAACCAGGACAAGCTAAAGTGAGATATAATCTCTGAAACTGCTAGTCTGACCCATGCAGAAATGGAATTAATACATAATTTTTAAAGTAGTGGTGATCTTTGGCAAGAATGTAGTACAGTCCAAGGAGTAAGTTTGGAGAAATAAATATGGCTTACTTGGAAAGCAGTGAAAAAAAAAAGAGGAAAAAAAAACTTGAAAATGTAATGGTAAAAGAATATACATGTTAATGTGTTTTTTTATCCACAGCCTCTCAGTGGTGTGGGAGCAAGATCACAGGAACTGATTATTAGTCACAGTGTAAATTATATGGAGTTCCTGTTAAGAAAATGAAAACATTCTATTGCTCTCTTGGAACAGACCATAGAATTTAATAGAAAATTATATCCCTGCTACAACATTTTGCTGGATGTTTCATATGAACTATAAAAAGACTATTGTTTGCTAGTAATGTTCTTCCTACATAAGAGTTTCTGTAGAAACTCTGTCTAATCCTAAATTCCACTGGATTTTTTTTTCCCATAAAAGATGACTAAATTATCTTCAGTACAGACACAAACAAGCACTTCCTCCACAGCTGAGCTACTCTCTTAGGTCTGTTACATGAAATAATATTTTGTGTGTTGCTTATTTATATTGTTTACTCTATTATCTGTTACTTGTTCTTATGAAATGCAGCCTAGTTGCATGAACTTGCCAAATGCCAGCTGAAACTAAAATATATATATTTACTCCTCTCAGAAATGGATTTAAAATGGAGGAGTCAGGGGTATAATAAAATAAATGACAGAAAGAAATGTATCCTATTTAATGTGGAGATAGACAACAAATTGCTTCTGAGGTATTTTTGTCAGAATAACATTTTTTTTTAATCTCCTACTTTCTAAATAGACATATGACAGCATCCCTGTACATGATAAGATGTAAGGGGGGATTATTCTATTGACTATTTAAAAACAATTCTTAATAATGCTTATAAAATTCTGCCAGAAAGTACTCATTTTAATCATCAGTCAGCATTTTTATTATATTATAATCCTTAATTGATTGACGTTTAATCACAGTCTTTGTATTTTACTATCCCTTGTCTCATAAGAGGCAATTTTCTCTTTACTGTAGTTTAACAGCTGATGAAAAAGATTTAAGGAAACCTATAAACTTAAGATTGGTTAATGGTCCCTTATAAAAGAATATTACACTTCTAGGATCCATTGCACAGATGTGATACTCAATTGTAGAAATGTGCATGGGGTTTATTAAATTACAGCACAAATCTTCAGTCTTCTGAATTATTGTTCATGTTGGTATTGTTAGGCAAATGGGGAGACACATTATTGCTTCCAGTTGTTCGCATTACTGTGGTGTAATACAGTCAGAGACAGCTGGCACATTGCTCTAGGCAAATGTAGAGCTAGAGCAGCTGCAGAGTTCTGGGCCCCAAGTGAAGGTCCAGCACCGCTGAGTCAGTACTGGGTGGCTCATCAAATGATGTCCGGAAATTAAAAGAAAAAGTTGCTTTTCCTCAAAGCTTATATGCTGAATTTGAGCAACTAATTAACATTGGCTTGTTATGGTTTTGTTTGGAAAACAGTGGACAAGCGAAAACAATAGTAAAATTATTTGTCCTAGTTGCATGGCAGGGGATGACTGGATATAACTGACTTTCTTCATGGAGCAACAGAAGATGAGAATTTCTCAAATGTGGCGTAAAGAGTTAATATTTTTGCAAGTTTTGAGTTCTACTGAATGCTGTTTAAAAATTAATACACAAGTGTAATTTGCATCTGATATGTAAAAATTTTGTGTTCAAAGATTCTATGATTTAGATCATAAGTTAGATACTGGGTAGTTACATCCATTCTTCATGGATTTAGAGAATCGAAGAAATCATTAAAATCATTAAAATAATTTACTTGGAATTCTTGCACGGCCTGCTGTAGTCCATCCAGCACATCCAAATTCTATTTCAATAACTTTGATTAAATTTATCTTCCAGGAAGACAACAAAGATTTTAATTGTTCCACAATTTCACAAGTTTCTTGGTGATTGTTGAAATAATTACTGTTACAAATTTTTATCTTGTTCAGCTTTGAATTGGTAGCAACTCCAGCCTTCGTGTCTCACTAGGGAATGGTAATAGCTGTAAGAGTTTTGTTTCTCTTTAGGCTGTCCCCTTGGTGAGGAGCGTTTTTGTTTTCTGAGAGGAATCTGCAACTTTCACTGTAAAGGTAACATACTGGCCTTGTTGCCGATAAGGATGAAACAGCCATCAGATCCATTCAGCATGCCAGACCAAAGGAAGCATATCAGTCTCCTATTTCCAAACTGGAATTCCTTCTGGTGAACTGCAAACTGGAACTGAAAGAGATCTAATCTCCTACTTGCACTTCCTAAAACACAACGGGTATGCTTTAATTAATGCAGTCTGTGCTCCAATTTCAACCTAGATCTGTTCTCATAAGATGATTAATTCAAAAAAGTCACAAGAAAACTTATTTACCAGTTTTGGTGCATTTACCTCATTCTAAAGTGGTGCCCACCAGTCACTAGACTATTGTGCTGTACCCCATAATTTCATAATGTTTGATTGCTTTTCTATTTAACTTGGATTATGTGAGCCAATGTATACAATGGAGGCTTGAAAAAGGGATCTGCCAACAAAATCTTATCAAACCAGAAAAGATATGGATATCATTTAAGCACTACCAAAGGGGCAAGGAGTACTACTACTATCCTTATGAGAGCTTACTGCCATGCGTGATCTAAATTTGAGCAAGTAGGCAGATCCTCCACTAGTTTTTGACAATCACAGAGTATTACCAATCTTGCCATTCCTTTTTGCCCACTGTATCAAGCAAAGAGATGACAGCTTTTTCTCTTGACTTCGCATTTATAAAAATTCCTGAAAACAACAACAACTTTTTTTTTTCCCCAAAATACCAGTTCCTGGGATTTCAGACCTTTCTCAGTCTTGTCAATTTTGGGACCGAGGCATAGTACCAAGGTCCAAGTGGAAGTATTCATTTTCTTAGAAGATAAAATCCTTAGTTGTCTACCTCTGAGACTTGACTTCATAGACAAAATGTAGCAGCTAGTTCTCTGGGTATGACTTCTCACTAAAAAAATTACATAGGCACCCTGGAGTTCCATAGTTGTCCATTGACTTCTGTAGCTTAACATGTTAGTTAAGAATTGTAATGCTTCTACCACCTGAAAGTAGCCTGAATAAGAATGTATCTATTTATATATTTATTTATTTCTGCATAGATTACAGGGTTGTAATCTCTGGTCAACAGTTGATGCCCAAACTGAATTCTCTCTTATTCCATATAGGAGAGTACTTGAGCGCCTTCTGGGGGTCCCCGAGTCTCTAAAGCTTCACCCNCTCTTTTTTTTTTTTTTTTTTTTAAATCAGAGTAGCCCTACAGGGCTAACTCCAAATGACACCTGTTTAATAGCATTCTTTAACAGGGCTGAAGGTATGTTTCCCACAACAATAAAAGGATGGAAAGGAGTCTCTGTAGGATGCTGCTTGGCTGAGTTCCTGTTGGTATGATTATTTTCATTCTTCTGGGATTTTATTGTATTATTAATGATATGTGAGGGAGTTTAGAGCCTTAGACAGACATCTTTTTAATTATTTTAATCTAAATGAATTAATTGTGGCTAACCTTAGAAAACCATGTCAGCTCACTACAAGCTTACATACTGAAAAAGCTTTTACCTTGTTCTCATTCAAATCCTTTCCTAAGCCTACATTTTTCCACAATGTCCACAAGAATTCAGAATCACAAGAATAAAACAGGCTGGGATGTCTGTGTGGCTCTCTCTTCTCTGTATTTAAAACTGTAAAGTCAAGGCAGGAAATATTTCTTTTGTTGTCTTTTAGGTCAATAGGTCAGATTAACATCACTTGGGATAGCAAGGTATTACCCCATTGTTATTTTAACTTTTATATACTCAGGTCATGCTCTCAATGAATATCCATATCTATTTGCTGCAGAGCAAATGTGAGCAGCGCTGAAATGCTGCTGAAGAAAACCTGCAGATTTCATTCCCACAAATGTTTGCAAACACTCTTTGCCCCTGTGTTCTACTCCCTACTCTGCAACAAAACATTCAATTCTCCATGAACAAAGACAAAGAGCCGTAGCAGTTCACTTGGTATTTGGCATGCGTGCTATTCAGCAGGTGCGTGCTAAATTGCATTAGACTTAACACCGGGAATCAGATCACTAATTGGGCACCAATGTGAAGAATTTTTCTCATTTGGGACCTGAATTGCAACACTTATATCCCTTCAGGCAAGACATCACAACCTTCCTATCCCAAAGCAACAGCGCTACCACTTGAGCTAAAGGAGAATCTCCATTAGCTAACAGTAGTAGTACTTACTCTATATCCTGTTTCCAGGCTGCCAGCCACAATAGGAGAAAATCATTATAATCCCTTAGTGGTTTATAATCATCGTGATTGCTGGGCTCTGTATTTTCTAACTTTTCATTTATTTTTAATTCTGTGTAAAATCACTTCGATGAAATAATCAAGAGTGCACTGGTTCTTAAAATTTAGACAGAAGAGATTTTTACTTTTTAGGTAGGCTGGAGAAATTAAGCATGTTCGTATTTCTTCTCATTTCTCAGCTCCCTCATTCTTGCTAATTCAAAAATGTAAAATCCTTTCTCTCCATCGCTGTTTACAAGCTGTAATGAGTTGGAAAAGAACCTAAAATTGCATTTATAAAAACTCCTGAAAATGACAGCCTTTTCCCTGAGGTGTTCAGATCTTTCTCAAACCTGTCCATTATGGGGCCTAGGCATAGTAGTCAAGGTAGAAGTATTCAGTTCCTTCGAAAATCAGATCCTTAGTTGTTTACACCCGAGAGACTACCTAACTTGAAGGACACACGCACCTTAAGGATTTCCTCTGTTGCACTTCAGCTGTGAGATGTATGATGATTATGGACTCCTTCTGTCTGCTGAGAATTAAATGTCCTAAGCCTAAAATCAGCCTTGTTTAACAGGTATTTTGTGATCTGTGGGCAACAGGATTACATACATACATATAATTAAGATAATCCATATTCCTGCTCCATCACAGTGCTAGATATAACATTTATTTTTTTACATGGACTGATGATAGCATTATGTACACTTCTATAACGTGCTCAAATTTTCATTTCTTAAGTCAACTTATCCTCTGAGGCTGTTTCCATACCACTCCACACCTCTATATAAAATTGCTATTTATTTAATATTCTTGCCTTGGTTAGTTATTTTCTTTCTTTACACTTCTACATTAAAAATTACATAATACTGTGCTAATGTTAGCAATAACATGTGAAAATAGTTCAGATATAAGGGTTTTTACTCAGATAAGGAATTCTGCATATTCTTCATTTCAAGTGCTCCAAGAGAATCCAAGCATGAGTACAAGCGCTCTGTTGAAACAAGATCATAGAAAGCAGCAGGCATAGACCATTTTATGCAGATTTCCTAATCTATTAAAATTTTTACTCAAATTTTATTGTTAGGAGTTCTTTCCTTCACTAGAAGTTCTTTTTGCTCTTAAGGCAGCTTCTGATCTAATTCCTAAGAAGAAAACCTGTCAACCGTGGTACTGGATGAAATTACAGAATTGTCCTATGAGGGATTATTATATTTCAGTTTCCTTCTTTTTTCCAATTCAAACAAAAAGCTGGAATTTAAACAAATTCCTAGAAATTTAGACACTCAGTAGATATAATTTGAAATCCTACAGAAATATATGATTTTAAAGTCAAAATGATGGAGGACAAAATGAAGTGATTTTGCTCTGTTGAAGCAAGTCTTTTTATTAACTCTCTCCCAGGATTTTTATTTGTTTGTTTCAAAAAACATTTCTATCTGATAGAAAATTCTTCCATCATGTTTGATTTTTTCTCTTATCAGTACTTCTAATTGTGCTGCCCAGGGTGAGGGAAGAAATGAATGCACAGAGCAAGATACAAGCATATTTCAAAACTAAATTTTCACCTGCCACAAAGACTACCCCTCTACTGATCCACTTCTACAGTTTCAGAGAATTTCAGTGAGGTTCACTTGCTACTGGAAACTGACACCTCTTCCAGAGAATAAAGTCAGGAGAGATTCAGTTAAATAACATACATTACTATCTTCTCATGACCTCAAAGTCCTTCACAGAAACTTCACTAGCTCTGAATGACTAGACCACTACTCCTTGTAAAGCATTCATCATCAAACAATATTGTATAAACAGAACATAGGGTTACTCCCTGAACACATCATTTCTCCCACTCATTATTGATGAGTTAAAGGTTATCAATAACTCAAGGAAATACAGTATATCATCTGTCTTTTGTCATACTATTACACATTCTTTGTATGTCCTGTAGTTATTAAGTAATTTCTGTGGCTTGCTTGCTGTGATTTTAACTTTTGCTATAACACGAGCATTGAACAAAAGGCTACAAAGAACTCAGCTTTGGTCTAGTCATGTCACTTTTCAGAAAAAAATCACCAAGCCCACAGTATAGCTACACATTTTTGCCAGACTTATGAACTGCAATTAATTAATTCTTTTAATGTATAGATGTCTACAGTGCTTGCCTACATGTGAGCAGACCGGTGGAAAGAAATGGGCACTCCTAAACTGCAGTTCGTCTGCACTACTGCAGGTGTCTGTATTAAGAGGGGAGGAATTACACGTTAGACACACCTCATGCTCCTAAGTTCACCCAGAGTGGGCTGAGATGGTCCTAGGAGATGTGGTTTATGGCAGTCCATGGGTCTAGTGAGACAAATCCTAGATCTACAGACAGTGCAAGCAGAAGTTGGATGGAGAGGGAATTGCCCCTTACATGCTTTCAGTTAGAAAAACTTCTTCTATACCACATATATGTAAAATAAAATCCAGTGCTGTTGCTCTTTTCCTGTGATACAAGGCAGAAATAAGTTCTTCCTAGAGATGAGTGTCTCCGGAAAGCAAGAATTCCTTGTTAGCAAAACGATTTCCAGTTATTAGGAATGTCTTTCTTTTGAAATCTTTCCCTCCTCCTCTTCTTTGGTAGACTCTTTGTTATCCGAAGAGAATGGCAGTAGATGCATTTTGAATGATGAAAAATGAGGACATGGATTTATAACAGCCTATGCTCATTACAAAATGAAAAGCCTGGATACATCTAACTTATGCATTGCTGACTGCTAAAAGCCCTTTGGAATCTGATTAAGAGCAAAACCTGCTAAAGAGCAAATCCTACTAAAGGTAGACCTGTATGCTTCATCCTGCATATCTGTTCCAGTGCTTTGCTGTGTTGGGGCTGCAACAATCAGCCTTTGGCTGATGACATGCTGAGTTGAAAACACTAACCACCTTATGGTTTTTGTTCCTGTGCCACTTAATGGAGAAGAAAAGAAGTATTTAAATCAAGGAGTAAGCACATGCTGTAAGGAGGTGCATGTATTACAGTGGTGGAGCTGAGACAGAGTAAAATCCCGCTGTGCTTGTCCTTTTTGTGGTACATGTGGAGAAGCAATGTTAAATCAGTAGAGTGAGGAATAATTAATGCTAGTTTGTAGGGGATAACTAAAGCAATATCGCTGCAATCTCGAATTGCACAGAAAACTACCTGTGTAGTCAGGAGATAAATAACTGTCTTTCTATGCTCTTTCCAAAGAAAAGAGGAGTTTTGACAACTCAACTTCAGTTTCAAATGTCACTAATTATTTAGAAGGAAGGAATGTTTGCTTTTTATTGCCCAAGAAAAGATGTTTTGTATGGCCTTATGCTGAAAGCATTACCNAAAAAAAAAAAAAAAGTGAATTCTAATTTATAACATATCAAAACATCCTTTCCAGAGTATTGCTTCTCACATTTTTGTGAAGGTCTGCATCACATACATAACAATGCTATTTTCTGAATTTCTTGGAGGAAATTGTACATTTAAATTTTTGTTATGTCAGTTTATTGTATATATTTTCTTCCCTTCCACAGCAAAGACAACTTAATATGATGAGAATCTTCTTGTGCTTTGTCTCATTCAAAGCCTTTCTTCCTAGAACCAATGGTTAATGTGAAAGTCAGCAGTATTTTACACAAAAGTCATTGTTTCATAAGAGAAAAGAGAGATTAACTTTAATAATTTAAGGCAGCCTCTAAATTAACAAAGAGGAAGTGGACAATATAACTATACTGTACCTAGATGGATGCCCTTTTTCCTTTAATTTTTTTTCCCAGATTCATAGTAGTGTCACTCAAGTTTCAAAATTCAACATTACCAATTTCCATCATTACATATAACCTTATGTACCCAGAGCAAAGTGTTAAGGTTCATATCTGCAGCTTTGAGGATGAAGAGCATTTGTGTCATACTACACTAGATAATTGGAGACATCCCTGTACAGTGCAGGGCAAAACCAGCCATTTGGAAGCTAGTAATATTTTAACTAGGAGTCTTGAGGATGAAGAAGGGTGTACATGCCTACGAAGCACCAAATCCAAATATGGTTTAATTTCCTAAAGAGACAAAGGAATAGGGAAGAGTATTATCAGATGACATTCTCCTGAGTATGTGTGAATCTGCCCTTAATCCTCAACCTCATTTAAGTTACCTGGCTCTGCCTATAACTCCAGACCTTTTCCAGTCTGGAACAGAGGTTCTGGAAGTTGGAAGGAAAATAACACAGCAGGGATCTCAGAACCATACCAAGTTTTCTTCTTCATTGCCTCATCCGTACACCTGAGATGGAGCAGCAAATGAGTAATTATAGTCATGCAGTCAGTATGTTTTAACAGTGCTAAAGCAAGAATTTGTTCAGTGTGTAAAATCACATGCTAATAATTGGTGTTTTCATGTTAGATGAAAAACACATCGGCACTGCTGTGTATAAGGCACATAAACAAGTTAAGTCCTCTTGCAAATAATGACGTTGTAAAGATAAAAATTGGGTATTTATAATTGACAAAATGAAGAGACATTGCAGTATAGATCCCTTACCTAAGTTGAGTGTTGACTTCTTTGTGCCAGCTTGTAATATTTCATCAAGAGATCAGGTCATAGAGGTACAACTGTTATGGCCTAGTAGAAAAAGAAGTACTGTGCCCCGTTGAAAAGCTTTGTGGAATAGAGATTTGTTTTTAGAGAGGAAGATATGAATGGAGCACCTTTATGGAAACTAGCCTCCGCTTTCTGAAGCAGGGTTGCAATGGTGACTGACTGTCTGCACAGAACAGACAAAGTTCAGAAAATAGCAGGCTGGATGGCAGCCTCCCCCTAGTTTTCTGCTCTTCAAGGACATGTACTTGGAAACTGTGAGGCAAGGAGCCAGTTTTCCACTTCAGCTTTATGTGCTGCTCTCTCGGTGCACACACAGTCTTTAAATGCAGGTCTCCACCTTGTCTGAAGGGCAGTAATTAAGTGGGGTTTTGGTTGCCCCAGGCTGCCAGATAATAGGAGCTTTCCTATCTTGATGAGCAGTCCCAGAGGATCTGCGCTTTTTGTAGCTCCTGATTTGACTGCTCCTATGCACTTGATATGGGGCAACCTTGGAAACTGCACCAGCTCCTGCAACACATGGTGATCTGCTTTGTAAGCCATTCACCATATGTAGAGGATTTCTGTGTGGGATTTCTGTGTGGTCCAACTTATTCAAGAATACATGCCTCCTTTGTCCCAGCAGTGGCAACTAGTTAAGAATGCTCCTGATCATCCTCATGTTTGGATTTAGTGGTGGTAAGAGGAAATGAAAGCATACCACTGCTGACAGCTGGTTTTTGGCTGGTCCAGTGGTGCAAGACTTCATCTCTCGGCTGAAGATCATTGCTTCACTGGCTTAGCATAGCTCTAAAATTTTATCATTAGGACAATGTATTAACTCCAGCTTTCTAGGAGCAAGTTGTTTGGCAACTACATATTTGAAAAGACTAGTTATTTTCTGTATTGGTTGCTCTTGTTTTTAATTATGTCCCATTGTCTAAATTAACTTGGAAATTGTACTAAGCGCACAGTGTGTATACATACATGCATAACTTCCAGTAAGAAAATGAATGAATGGGTAACAATAAATCTATGAGGCTTACATTAGTTTTGCTTTACAATGCATGGAACTTTTGCTCAAAATCTGAAGATGAAAAGAGACAGCAAGACAGTGATTTCTTTTATGGATTCTTCTTTTACATGCTTAATCCTGTCCTCATGCAAGTAGTTGGACCTGATGGTCTCCTGAGATCTCTTCCAGCCTACACTCTAATTGTTCAGATAAATGCAGACTGAGAATTCATTTTAAATTTCTTTGGCCCAGCATCAAATTCTAAGCAAATCATCATCTGCTATCAGGATCTTGTTTCCTTTCATGCTGTCTGATATACAGTACTGGGTTTACGTGGCCAGGTTTTGGTAGCAGAAGGGCTGCAGGTTGGCCTCAGTGAGCAGAGCCCAACTGCTCCAGCTGCTCCAAAAGGGACTCTCTTCTGCCAGAGCTGAGCCATGAGCGATGCTGAGTGTGCCTCTAGGAGAGCAGATTACACAGAGGGAAAAACTACTGTGCAACAGCAGCTGGAAGAGAGTGAAAAATGTTGACAGAAACATCCCTGCTGCCACCCAGGTCAGTGCAGGAGGGCAGGAGGTGCTCCAGGCACAGAGCAGCAGCACCTTGCAGCCCAGGAGAGGTCCACGGAGGAGCAGGCTGTCCCTCTGCAGCCCATGGTCACCACATGAAGCAGATCCCCAGATGAAGCCATAGAGGAGCCCACAGGGCAGCAGTGGATGAGGCCTGAAAGAGCCATGGAGAGCCCTGGGCTGTAGCTTCAGCCTGTGGAGAGCAGCCAGCAGTGGGCAGGAGGGCTGGGGGAACTGCTGCCCATGGAGAGAAGTATAATGAAAGCAGAGAGATATATCAATACTGAAACAGTTTTACACCTGAATAGGTTAAGAATCCAGCTCATTTTCCTGCAATTAAAAAAAAAAAAAAGAAAGAAAGAAAAAGTATACATTGCCAGAATTTTGCCAGTGAATCTGGATTACATATCTGTATAATGACAGTTAGACACTTAGATGCTATTAACTGGCCATGTAAAGAATTCGGAGATGCTTCTGGAAGACATTATCAGTCCTTGTATTTCTTCACTGATATATTTTTTAAAAACTGTTTCATTAAATTCAAATATTTCACAGAGATGTTTGTCTGACTATTTCAATGAAGAGATTTCTCAGTAGCAATGTGAATTTTGTGTTAGAACAAAAGGGAGGGAAGGAAATAGACTTTCCTAAATGACACTGATAAGAAACAATTTCCCTCCTTCATTTAGTTAATCTGCTCTTATCTGTCTTTTTTTTTTTTTTAAATAAAAAATGTACAATTGCTTTCACTTCACAGTTTAAACCCTCAAGATGTATTTAAAGCACAAGAGATGTTTTCCACTTGGATTTGCTTGAGGGATTATAGGGGAAAAAAATGGTACCTTACTCCAATTAAGCCAAGTGGAGCTGAAGACAAAACACATCTGAGTATCTGACTTAGCACTTCATATTTTAAACAATCCCTCTCAACAGGCTGTGGAGAAAAATACTCAACTTTACAAGATGTATATATAGAAGATTTTGTTGAAAGGAGTGAGTGAGACAGAGGTTTGAAAGTGCATAACTCACTTTAAGTAGGAGCTCTTGTCCTTTCTTTCCCTATAGGTCTTATATGGCAGGCATTCGAATTTGAACACAAACGTTTCTCATTGACTTTTTGACTTGATTTGCTACCAAGTTTTATTTGACTTTTTGCTTTCCAGATCTCTAATAGATCCAGTAGCTGGGAGAATAAGAATGAAGATATTTTTCTATGGCAATTTTAAAATTGCTTATGTCAGTATCTCTACCTGATTATGACTGCTTGAATGTGATTTTACATTTAAAGCAAATCATCTGTTTCATCACCAGTTTTCCTTCTCAAGGTTAGGTTGTACCTCACTAGTTCGGTATCTGAGGATATCTAAAGATTCTGAGTACAGTCTGTCATTCTTTCAAGATTCCTTTCCATTAGCAGATTTGCCCATATGCAATTACCAACTGACTCAGTGGATTTTTAACTAAAATTTCAACCATATGTTTTTAGTTAAGTTAAAAAAAATGAAACATTTGTTGATTTTTTTGGTGGCTTTTTTTTTTTTTAATACTTTTGACAAATCACTGGACTAGAAATTCTTAGAAACATCTATTAAATCATTTAAGAGGAGGCTGTTGTTTCCTTTATTTTTAAATAAAACTGGAAAATTGAGGGCAGCTGAACTGGTGAAATGTGGCTCAAATTTCCAGTAAAGGTACTTTCAAATATTCTTATTTTGGTAAGCATCTATGATAGCAGAGTCTTAGTTTGCATCTTGTCTGTACAGATAACTAGCAGCAATGCTGGTGATTACTGTCTGCACTACCGGGCAGAGATACATCAGAACAGGTGCTCTTCTAACCTCTCTTCTTTAACTTTCTCCCATTGCTACCAACAGTGGCAGTTGATTGCTATTTTTTTTCTGGAAGGCATTCCAGTCCAACACTTGACTTGAAGGGGAGTCCCCCGTGGATATGTAGACATTATTGAAACCAGGGCTGTTGCAGAGCAACACTGAGACCTGACCTTATTCTGTTGTCTGCTGTACTCCTTATGCTTTCCTCTGTCCCCTTGTGCAGATGACTTCCCACCTGCTTTCAAGTTGACCTGGTCTATGCCAACGGCCAGGTTAGAAAGCATAAGAGGCAGTGGAGCTCCTTTTCTTGAGCTGAAGATGTAACTCTGAAGATAAAAGTGCTGTGACTAAAAAAGACACTTTTCTAACTCTTATGATTACATAAATAAAATACAGAAAATTTAGAGGAATGACCCAAACTCCCCTGGAGCTGCAGATTAATTTTGTCACTGCACTATCATGTCTCATTCTCATTCTTTTCAGAAGTGCTGCAGCAAAGCATAAGTGGTCATCAAATCACAGAAGTGAAATTACAGAAATTCTCAGGCAAAATAAAATAGCCATTTTCTGCACAGACTTTCTCTTGCATAGAATTAATTCACCATGTCATTGCAAAGTGATTTAACTCCAAATGAAAAGATCCATCTTTGTATAGAAAATAAATTGAGCAACCAAATCAATTTATTTATAAATAGCATCCTGTACGCAAAACCTCCAAAGGTAAATGAAGAGAGAGCTGTGGGTGCATTTTTACTTTCTAATCAGAGGAAGGAATGAAGGATTTGAGAAGAGGTCGGAGAAACAGGAGAATTCAAGTGAAGGTGAGTTTTATGAATTAGTCCTGAAATTCTCTGGGATTACTTGAGATCTAAGAGAGATTACAGCCTTGTTACCTTGAAGTGAGATATCTTCGTTTGACAGAATAATGTAACCTATATACAACAGATAGGGCGGCAGCTTTCAAGGAAGCAATCAGTTCTTCCTCACAGAATATCCTCATACGTGAAGCATGTGGAGAGGAATAAAGCGAAAGCAAATGGCTCTAAGACTACATCTAACCAATTAGAGAACTCTTACATAAAATTCACACTGACTTCAGAGATCTGGGATAAGGCCCATAATGACAAAAAGACAGCATGACTTGGTTAGCAATGAAAGACAATTTTGATTAGTTTCCACAAAAGAATAAACAAAACAAAACAAAACAAAAACAACACACAACACAACAAACTACAAAACTAACATAAGCAGTAGAAAGTAAGGCTAAAATAACACAGTGCATTCAAGCATTAATACAGCCATCCAGATATCCTGTGCAGTTAAAAATGCGTGTGGACAGCAAGTGATTTTAATGGCAATGTAATACAGAAACAACAGAAAAAGCAGAAGTGTGACCGGCATGAGCACCAAATGAGCACCAAATCTGATCATCTGTAACCAGTAATATCTCAGTAATATCTTCACTTTCAAAGAAGCTGCTCGTCTGCTCTCAGCAAGTGGAGCTGACTGGCTTCAATCAATGTAGAGATTATGCCACCTTCTGGTCGTCACATAGATGACAGCTCATTGTACTTCGAGGCTGATTAATTAATCAACAGTTTTATATTTGTGGGCATATAAAGACTTGCCACAAGTGCTCTGCACTTTCCTTTTCCCTTCTGGGGTCGTTTCATAAAACTTCTTTAGTGACTACTTCAAACCAAGTGTCCTATATTACTGCAACATAGATGTGCAATATAAGGCATTTTGTTTCTTGGAAGTGACAGAAATGTGATTTTATTTTGCTATATTGCTAATTTCCACATAATTCTTAATTTTGGGGAAATTTACTCAACTGAGTGTTTGTTGTAGCATCTGTTTGTTGTATTCCAGTCAACTAAGCTGGAAAAGCTTACTGTGACTGTGTAAAATAGCAAACTTGCTCTTTTACTCCACTGACAAATGTTAAATATAATATCCTCATCAAATTCCGAGTTGGGTAAATTCCATGTTAGCTGCCTACTTTTCCTTAACTAGTCTCTAAATCAATGAATGAGTATTGTTTGGTTGCAACAGAAAGGAGTAATACATGTTTTATTTTTTCCTATAAGAAAATGTTGGGGTTTTGTTTGTTTCTCAGTTTTGTTTCCAAAGCAAATTATATTGAAATACCAGATCTGTTTGAATTAGGTGTTCTGTTAAGTAACCCTAAGACACAGTAGATTCTGGTACGGAATCACTCTCCAGAGCAGGTATTTTAAAGCTGGATTCTTTAGAAAACTTCTTAGGGACAAATATTCCTTCTTCCAATTTTCAGCCTGGTGGACTGCAGGATGGGAGAGATTTCTTTAATGCATTCTTTCAAAGAGGATCCCGATCAGGTCTGCAATGGAAAGCTCTATGGATTTTCCTTTCTCTTGATTTCCTTTTCTCCATGCTGCCAGACTCCTCAAATTCTACCTATTCTTATATCAACCAGCCTGTTTGATATAAGTTAGGACTCCTTTGGGAAACATTGTACCTAAGCATATTACCACTAATTGACTTCCATACTGCTTTCTAGAACTGCTGTCTTCAGCCCCCTACTCTTATGGGTAAGGACTGCCTGAATGGATTGTTATTAACTCTCCTTCTAGCCAATACAGGCAGGAGATCTAAATAAAACTCAAATATTTAAATCCACTTGGGTAATTTGGATTGCATACTTTCGGTGTAAGTTCCCAAAACACATCTTTACAGTACTTATTTCCCATTTATTCACCATCCTTCTTCCTTGGACTGTAATAATAAAAGACAAACCATTGGTCTGATTTGTACAGTTCTGAAACATAGCCATTGTTTTCAATTATTTTTCACATTATAGTCTCTGATCATTTATTTTTTATGCTTAGTTATGCTAATTAGGTTAAAAGCCTCTAGTTGTGAGCAGTATTTTTCTTTCACAATGTTTGAAAGTTATTTTATATAGGCTGTGACAATCCATGTGTTTATAATACAATATAAAATTATAAAAAGGTCTAGCCAGTGGAGAACAAAACAATTATGGTTGGCATTTTTTTAATTTCTTTTCAGTGGAAAAAAATTTTGTAAGTACAGAATGGAATTTGCATAACCAGCAATTAATGAATTATTTGAGTAGCAAACTAAATACTGAAAAGATATTTAAATATCATGTGTCACTTTCATTAGACTTTATAAAAAAAAATTCTCACTGAATCATATAATCATGAATGACTCTTTCAGCCATTGTTCCAGAAAATATATAAATGAAGAAATAATTCTGGTCTTTATCATAAATGAGATGAAATTCGCACAGACGAAATTTCCTGCTAAGGAAAATTTTCGATTCAGTAGGGAACTTATTAAATTGTAAATAGTTTTGTTGTTTTCTTTTTACAAATATGATTACATATGAATTGTAGTAAGTCAATTATATGCTTTCTGTTCATATAGCCTTAGCTAAGGTAGAGACATTTGCTGAGATAACTGGAGATCATTGCATAGTTGTGTGGAATACTAAAAGAGTTCAGTCTTGCATAAGTAAGAAGTCAGATCACTTGAAGGTCTACCTAGAATTGGCTTCTATCTAGAAATAGGTTTCAGTGTGATTAAGATGGAGACTCATAAAGGAATTCAGAACTTCCCAGAGAATACCCTGCTTTGATGGCTTTGAATATGGAACCAAGCTCTGCAGACTTGCCCTGAAATTCTTTATTTCTGGTTATCTGAGACCTAACAAAAGCTTGAGACATTTATAGTTATCTTGGGCCCACCAGGAATGTGAATCAAAATGTGCTCATTTTTAAGAAAGCATAATCACAATGAAATGCAATGAACAGAAACATAAACACAGGGAAAACACAGGAAGGTGTCAGTTCTGCTTACTGTAATGTGTAGGTGTTGCCATTTAGTATGAAGTGAATAATTAGATCAGGTGTGTTCATTTAACTTCATGCCACATCTTATATTTTAAGAGCAAAATGACACCTAAAAATAGCAATGAAGTCTTGCTTTCCTCCTGGTCTCACTTCTGCTGTCCCTAGATTGCACAGTCTCAGATTTTGTTTGCTATACTTTCATTTCCTCTGACACTCTCTCCTTTTATGTGTGGCTGTTTTTTTTTTTTTTTTTTCTCAAAGTGTCCCTAAATGAAACTTCAAAGCTTTATTGTGACAAGCTGTTAGAAGGTGGTGCATAGCCACTGGAACTTAAAGAAGGCCACCCACTGACATTCAGGATTATTGGATCAGATCTTTCTCAATCTGCTTAAAGAGAAATTACAGGTTGTCTTCAGGTATCACATAGGGCATCTCTTAAGGCAAAGGAGAGATTTTTCAGGAGGGAAAGGAGGAATAAGCTCATTGAGAATGCCATTGGAGGCAGCAAAGGGGCTTGGTGCTCTTGGTTTAGTCCACCTTGCATTTGTTCCAGTTAAAAGAAATACAGAGTGGGTAAACCACAGTATGGCAAAATACTTCCATCAGTTTTCCACTGTAAGTGAACCTGCGTGTTGCAATGTTATACAAAGGTAAAGTGCACCTACGCTGATCATCTTATTCTTTTTTCCTATATTTTTCTTACAGTATGAAGACATACTGTAAAAAAAATTGTCATTACTTTTAGATTTTTGGATGATCTATGACATTTGACAGAACACGGCAAGGAAGAGCCAGAAAGCTCATAGAGATTAATGGCACTTTTACCAAATGATGAATTTTGTCGGCCTGGAAAGCTGGCATTTTGCATTCTGTCAAGATCAGAGCAGTTTTTAAGCTGTTTAAGTTGCGATTATTTTCTCACATCTGTTTCTTTGAAAACTAATTGTAGATCTGAAGTTGGAGTTTTTAAATAATTCATAAAAAACATAAATCCAGAGGAAAGTGGCAAAGGTATGCAGGAACCCAGTGAAGTACAAAGAAAAGGGTCAAGACAACTGTAGTTATCTGAGCGCTTCTCTTATTCGTGAAGTACTTAATTAGGCCTGTCTGACTGTTTGGCCCTGGGTTGATTTTTTCTTTCAAGAGAGTTGTTGACCTGATAGTATATTAAAACACACTCAGCTGCAGCTTCAAAATGGTTCCTGAAAACATTTGTAAATGCTGATGTTTTGGCAATAGGAAGGAAAACATAGGCAATGTAGTGAAACTCATACATTTATAATTGTTTTGTTGTTGTTGTTGTTTTGTTCTAATTCACGTTACGGAATAGCCTTTTAGCCCTACCAATTACATAGATCAGCTAGACTGCATCATGTAATGTAGGCAACAAATTGCCCAGAAGAATCTTATCTATGAAAATAAGAGCTTCCACAAGTTTTGAAGGGTCTCCCAACCAGGCAATTAATTGAACTAACTCAACTATGCCTTTATAAAGTTTATAGCTTCTGGAATTATTGCTGAGCTTTCAGAAGCATTTTAAAGATTGCATCTTCAAACCTTCTAGATCAATTATTTTACAGTAGGAGTAGATCTCTTGTTTTAAAATGTCTCTTTGTGCTGATCTATCATTTTTGCTAATATAGGCTATTTTTGCAGAACTAATTAGAAACTTGTGCCCTGGAGAAAATTCTGTATGTTGGTTTGTCCTTTTCTTAGAAAAAAAGGAATTCTTACATTTTTATTCACAGGAAGAAATCATCTTCTGTGAAGATAAGACATTAGAAGGAAATATTAAAAGGAAAAAGAGATGGGGGAGAGATTGGGCAACAAAAAACTACCAGACTTAACAGAGCTGTAGCTACAGCTGTTTTGACAGGAGACAGAATTTTAGCCTGTGTTTGCTAGTCCAGAGCTTTCCCACTAAGAGTCGTTCAAATGAGCATCCCTATGATTATTAAAGCTGCCCTCCTCTTAGTAATTTGAATGTGACTTCTCCCCTCTCCTCCTCAGCATGGTACCGAACAGGCTCCTGTTTTATATTTTGTTATTGAAAGGGAGGCTGTCAGAGTTGACATTCTGAAATATCCATCTGGCTCCTTAAATGCTATCATGTCTCTTTTGTTTTCCCAAGTCTCCGATGAGAAGATGTTTGTCACTTAATTGCTGCTGAGGATCACAGATGATGGTTTATAGGTTTAGGCAAATTGCAGGCAGCACTTTGTTAACAAACGGTGGAGCACAATGGTACTTCATAATTATCCTATAGAGCTCAATTGGCCCTTAACGGCACCTGCATGTACAGCATCAGGGAGCCTTGTTTCAACACAAAAGCTCCTTCTTGTTAATTAACCTGTGTGCACTTGTTACAAATGAAACCTATTTGTTTCCACTTAATATATTTGCAGCTAGTTTAAATATTCATTTATTATTATGCTTGTTAAGTGAGGAGAAGAATAGTTTGGATCACTTTCATTAGTATGCATTGAGCTTAAAAGAGGTAGCAAATAGACCAATATGTCAAGTGTGTTCCTTTGTGCTTTCCTTCTTCCTGCTCTGTAGGCCCCCAAATTAGGCTAACAAAGACGTATATCCATTGCTGATTGAAATAATACAAAAGGAATGAGAAGTATAGGAGCCCTCGCGAAAAATCAACAAATTCTCTGAAAGAGGCTTTGTACCCAATGACAAATACAATTCATTCTAGGTGAAAAATGCCTTTTATTGCATATTTAAAATAGTATGTACACACACACACAGTGATTTTATTTGTATGTAAAAGGATGAGAAATAAAATCGAATCCAGTGTATTTAAATGTTATGCATTTATTAATGCTGTTCTGGCACATATGCCTTTTAATATTTAACCAAAGATTTTACTTCTACTTTACCCTTATGAACAAAGCAACCTTTGCTCTTTAACTGATAGAAATTAGATAGAAACTGATAGAAAGTATTCTGTGTTTATTAGAGACTATAAGTGCATATAAAAGCCCATTAACTCAACTACATAAAGAGATTAATGGACTGTTTGTTGCTTTTGTTACCTTGCATTTGATTAAAGAATATTCTAAACGCTTTTATTCCTGATTATGGAGGAAAAATCTCATTCCCGAATACTGATTTTGATTATTTCTTCCTTTTTAGGGAGATGTAGCCTGAAGGTTTTCAAAGAGTTTCTTTTTAATATGATTAGACCCTCAAATTGAATAGATTGCAGAGCAGGTGTAGCTGAGCGAGGAAATTTTCGCTTCATTTTTTGAAGTTATTTCTGAAGTATAACATTGCAAGGGGGTTTATCTAGTACAACAGTGGTCTTTCAGAAAGAAAGCACAAAGGATGATAGTCATCTCTTGATTAGCCACTGCGAATCTTGAATTAACCCATTTCCTTCTAAATGATTTACATCAGCAGCAGTACTGTGAGTAGGATTATGTCCAGAGAATTTCCCCTTTTACACCTCAGCTAAACCGACAAGGGGGGGGGAACAGAATTTAGGCTGCAGGTCAGTTCTTGTAACAGCACGCAGAGAACTGTCGTAAATACACTTCTGTATCGATGTAAAATGCATTCCAGCAGCTGCTAATCAATTGCTGTGATTCTTCTGTTTTAAAATTGGTCCAATAATGCATTTTAGAATAGGTCAATACTGCCTCCTACATAGAGTAATACATCTAATTTGTTTCAATTCATCATGATCATATATTCTAGGCCATTTTATTTAAAATTTCAACTTGCCAGGGGGAATTAATGAAACAGAGTAAATTGTGAGTTACTTGTATGATGCATGCTTAGAATAGATATACCTCAATATGACTCAATAATATGGCAATTAAATGGGGAAAAGAAAACTATAGAGTTAAGTGGCATGTAACCTACTCTAGAGAACCTGCTTGTAGCAAAGCGGTTGGACAAGACCATCTCCATATATCCCTTCCAACTCCTACAATTCTGTGATTCTTTGTGTGTTTGTGTATTTTAGAAGAGATTGCCATGTTGTGTGACATGCTATTGTCATCAGATATATTGATCCCTATTGCTAAGCCAGCCTGTATCACTATACAGAAAATAAAAGCACTAGAAATCATCTCTAGTCATCTCTAGTCTCAGAATAAGTCCAGTGGAATTTGTAGCAGAAGAATCTTCAGCATGACTTTGTTCTGAAAGTCATTGTTGTTTTTTTTTTTTTTTTTCACAGAAAAAATGTCTTTAGGATATCTTACTATTCTCTTCCTTTAATCATACTTTCATCACAGAGGCTTCCAATATGTAAGTGTGGGAAGAGCCCCTGTGATGTATATGTATCTTCTAGGCCATAGATGGCACTAAGTCAGCAGCCACTTTTGGTTATTACTGATTCACAGTGGATTTCAATTGTTATTTAAAAGTGAAAATATTTATCAGCACATTAATGAACATTCACAAACCTAATGAACTCTCATTAAAATATCTTTCAGCTTCCAGGATCCCACGTCTTTGCAAGCATTCAGGACAAGTTCTTCAGTTGTTTCCAAAGCAGGTGGGATACCAAGCCATTATTTTGGCTGCTTCTTTGTTTTTGTGATGTTCTCATTCATCCTGCCAATGCACACAGTTTCAAAAGCATCGGAGACCCTATTGGACCCTACATATACAGCATCTGTTCTCTTGGGTCCAAAAGTTGAGAGAAGCAAAAGGGTAAAACTCCAGTAGCACAAACACAGCGGCTACCACTATTAGAGTGAGCTACATACATTTTAGACCTTTTTCATCTCTCCCAAGTGCATCCTGCTAGTGAGAGGTTTCACAGCCCTATTCTAGATATAATTGCACAGTCCCCAGACTAGATCACTGGGCTACAGCCCTCCATTTTTCCACTTGTGAAAAAGCAGCAAATCCAACAGCATTTGTCGCCTGCAAGGCTGCTGCTTCTAAACAGAACATTATTTATTCATTGCATAGTATATAGCATTCTGAGAAGGCACATAAAACAGAAGAAGATCTGTTTCTGAATTGTGCTTATTCCTGTGAGTTTTGTTAACTTCCTTTCCAAGTGGACACCCCTTTCTCAGCCTGGGAGACACATGCTTGTTGCCTTTCACTTGTTACTTCCCCACTTTCCTTTCACTGCCTCTCTGCAGCATTTACTTGCAACTATATTCTCCCCACTCCTGCCTTCTTTAGCCACAGATTTATTTCCCTTTTAAACAATTTAATTTTCTTTTCCTCCTAGGCTTCGGTCAGGGAAAACACACCTGTTAGCCTGACTGCAGACAAGCAGGTGAATGTCTCACCATCAGTAGCTGCTTGCATTCTTCCTGTCACTTGGCATTTCTCTGGAGATAGCTCATCTCTGTCATTGTTTTGTTTCTAGCTTGGTTTTTCCTTGTAGCCTCTTTGATTTAATTCTCTGTAGTCAGGTGGAATAATATCAAACTAGAAAATGTAGATACATACCACATTCAGAGAAAATAATACTGCTGTCTTACTCATTAGCCTCAGTGGAATTTATGACACAGAAGATAAAGGAAGTGGGAGGCACTTACAATAGAAACTGTGTTCCAAAAGGGAGTTGTGGACTNTTTTTTTTTTTTTTTTTTTTTTTTGTAAAGATGGGGATCCGCTATCCCCTAAAATGCTTACTGTTGCATACCAGTAATTAGACAAGGTGGGTCTTACCATCCTCCTCCTCCAGGTTCTGCACTCCTGCACCTGTCCTCAGCTGTCCATACCAAGTTATTCTCTAAAGCTATGAATAGTCTTTTGCTTACCATGGCTTCTCAGCTTCACATCTTCAGTAAGTGAAGCCATTTCCATCTTTTTTTTTTTTTTTTCCATCATTTTCACTGCTATTATCAGCAGCAAAACCTATAATATGCAGTTGACCTAACTAGGTGATTATTCTGCCATTGCATTTTCCATTATGTTCGCAATCTGATTTATGTGCTTCCTCTGTCAGCCAAACTCCTTTCCTGTTAGGAAAGGTGTCTACTGCACTGCATCCATCTAAAGCATTTTCCAGGCTCCTTCCTGGAATATACTGACCATTGAAGAGTCTCATGACTGGTGTTGATGCTGCAGCTGTGCAAATAGTTGTTGAGAGGCTTGAAGAATGCTAGCATGCTGCATATTGTTATATGCCGGCTTTCTGATGGTGTGCACAACTCCTAGTCTCATACTCATGCATGTATTCAGGGGTTAAGTGTCTGTTGTAGCAATATCCCACAGCCACTGAGCTGTGCAGTCAAGAGCACTAGGATTTGCCTGTAGAGTGGGAAGAGTGCTTCTTCATCTTGCAAAACTAACTGGCATCACAAATTACTGAGTAGAAGTACCGTTTTTTTGTCTTTCTGCCCACACAGTGAAGACAAACATGCTCCTATTATGAATATTACAAATCTGGATTCCTCACCACCACACTCAAATGAAGGCCTTTGTTCTTAAAAATTGTGTATATTGCTTCGATATGGGGCTGTCCCAGAGAAAAGTGAGTGCTTGTAGTACTAATACCACTGCTGTGAAGCTTTCTAGTAGCATAGAAAGCATTCTAGAAATGCAAAATTCAGAAATAGAAATGTTTGAAGTGAAATCCACAGAGCTGTGCTCTGTTAAACCCCTTGCAGAGTACCTGGACAGGGTTAGAGATTTCACATCTATGTGCCATCGCTACAACATTCATCAGAGCCAGTCTAATAGTGGGCACATTGACTTGACTGCTAATCTGAAATTTAGAGGAATGTGTTGTATATTCCAGCTGTTCAAGGATCTTACTTAGCAAAAGGTCAACATCAGGCTGAGCTTACAGCCTGAACTCTTCTTTTCAGATCCAGAGAAAAATATTATACCCCTTTCAAAGAGCAGCCTTTTTTTCAAGATGTCTGCATGGTGCAGCTTTCCTTTCCAGTTGCTGGCAGGCTCACTTTAAAGATGTGGATTTAATTCCCCTTCCATTGGCAGTGGTTCAAACCCACCATTGCCATGTCTCAAAGGAGCTGCTTATCAATGAGCAACCATCTGTTCAGGGTGAAGGGGGAGGAATTGCTCCACTTGCCTTACTGGTGCCCTCCCACTACATAGGAAAAAGATGTCATGACTAATTGGGCTCAGCAGTTAAATCACTCACCTGAGAATGAAGAGTCTCTGATTCCTATTCCTGGTTCAAAGGCTGCTTCTGCAGCAATTGAAATGTACTTCGTGTAAATAAGCTTTCACGCCTTTAAGTAGACTGATAGCTGTTATAAAGCTGTTGTAAACTCTGTGTAGACATCTACAAAAATGTACTAACACATAAATGTGTATGTATGTAGTTATTTATTCATATGAAATTAACATTCTAAAATAGTTTTGCTATATTGACAATAGAACCAGTAGATAACAATCCAATTTAACAAGATAATTCTTTTCTAAAAAAAAAAAAAAAGTAATAATCTTTGCCTAAAACAATAAAGCTAAACACAGAACATAAAATGTAAGGTTTCGATTACTAAGAACTGAAACAAGATGCTGATCTTCAGTTGACAAAAGAAGAATTTTTTTAAAAAATAAAAAAGTTAAAAGGTGTTTTGTAGGGAAAGAGAATGTGTGAGTAAAAGAAATATTTATGTTACTTATTCAAGCTGATGCCAGAAAATTAACCGTGGTCTATCTTACAGGAGTATGGAAAATGTGATGTCCTAAAAGCTGGGATGTATTTTTCTCTGTAAGAGGCAACTGCTGAGTTGATGTTCTGCCTATAAAGTTCTATAGATAAAGCACTGCGAGTTGGCTGGCATAGGTTTTAAGTCATGATATATAACTTGATGTTCTAATATTTGTTAACTCTTACTTCAAGAAATACATTGAAATTAAAATCCTTCATTTTGAAAACATATTTAAATGGAGAAATTTGTTCTAATTTTTTCTAGGTTCATTTGGAAATTGCATATGTCATTTCTATGTATTAACCCACTAAAATGGAGGTTTTGTTAACCCTTTGGACAGCCGAGTGCCATGATTCCTAGGTATCAGCTTGGACTGGCATATGGTTAAATTAGCACGAGCAAGCACTTCGCAACCACATATTTATTTTCCTCAATTTATTAAGTGGCTAATTATAAAGGTTTGCAAAAGAATTGACACAAGGGAAGGAGAGCACCACACTTCTATCAGCAGCCCCATGAGGCCTGTACAAGTGTCATTCGTAAAACAGAGCACAAATTAAACGATGACTATAATAAGATCTAGGTGGATAATGAAAGAAAACTTCCCATGTAGATGCAGAACAGCCACTAAATGGGTTGTTTTCATGTTTGACAACAAGACCCTTATGTAACTTCGTGAATTCAGAGTCTGCTGTTAAGGTAATATTCTAGACTAGACTAGATGGTAACAAGCTAAATAAAATGACTACTATTTATTTTGTGTCTGTGGCTGTGATTTCCAGTTTCATTTTCATACAGTAGTATATCAATAAGATTTTCTTAGGCAGAGTATGGTGCCTGTACTGTCTCCCAAATAGGAAGATATTTAGGAATCTGCTAGTAGAACTGCAAAATGAGCAGTGTTTTATTTTAAGAACAAATGCAATTGACATGTTAACAAATCATTTCTTCTATCTACAGTTGTCAACTCCTTATTATGAATAGTTGGGTTTAAACTAAAGAACAAATTTAAATGGCAGCCTTTTTCTTGCCCGCAAGATTTATATACAGCAAATTGGACTGACTTTGTCGGTTTAAGTATTTAATGAAATGGAATGAAAGTCTTTTTTTGTGCATGTGCTGTTTCTCCCTTTCACCACAATACAGCTACTCTCTATGCATAGTGTTTGCATCATTATGTAAGACATTTGCAAATATATATGATGTGTTTGCCTATGGGAAAACTCTCTCTTCTAATGTATTCATGAAAGATGAATTAACAGTGCTTTAGGTATGATAAAGAGATTCATAGTATAGTCTATTATAATGCCGATATTAAAAAGCAAGCTCATCATTTAACAAGAAAAATGTTAATCTTTTACAATCATGGCAATATGTTTTATTTCTGAGAATGCCTTCCTTCCACCATTGTCTTCTTAGTAGTTATAATTTCTATCATTTATACTAGGCTGATATCTAGAAAATAGTCAGGACTCCATTGTGCTTGACACTATACAAAGACAGAACCCCTACCAGAAATAAATATCTTTATGTCTATTTTTTTTTCTTCTTTTAAGTTTCTTTCTTCCCTTGATCTTCTCCCTCTTCTCTTCTCTGCAGAGTAGACCTCAAGCTTATCTCCTCCAGGATGCTGATGTGCAGTTTTTACTGTAGTTTTGGTGCAATTAAATATATACATATATATATATATAGGAATTTTCTTCAGAATGACACTGTCCCTGATTTTCTCTAGATCCCCATTTTTCAGGTGAAAAAACCTAGGCATTCTCTGACCATCTGGTCACGTGTGCCTGCAGCAAGCTACCTTTTACAGTTGCATTCTCTCTTTGCTGGCAGAGATACTAGTTTATTTGGCTCTGTATACTATCATCTCAAAGTTGCACTGTAGTCCAAACTCCCTGCTTGCCCCACTAAGTTAGCTCCTGTGTTGATCCTAGTCTAGAGCAGACCAACAGCCCTCCCTAGCAAGGTTACTCAGATCAAGTTAGCAGGTAATGTGCATTCAAACACAGTCCCAAAGGTATCCAAAAGGAATATTCTTGAGCTACTTCACTCTGAGTAGGAGAAACCCAATTTAGCAGGGTTATCAAACTACAACTCCTGTTGTATTTCATAGAGACACACAGTGGGACTGGAGAAGAGGACTATGAAGAAGGATTATATTGGGCAAGGACAGGCAAATCCAAGAGACTGAACCCTTTGCTCTCAGGCATGTAAGATTTTGGTCTATTATTTTTCATTTTTATTCTGTACGTATCTCATTTTCTGATGCTACCACATCTCTCTACTCTTTCTTTCTCATGACAGCATTCCAAATTTTTTCATTCACTTATTTGTAATTTCTTGTAATTTATGTCAATTTCCTACACATAATCCCCTGAGTCACATACAGCAGTCAGTGAGAACATCCTCTGTGAAACTACCCTGCAGTTAAATGCATTTTCGTATTGAAATAGAATGATTTTGTAGCAACACTGATATCCACAACATTTCATGATTAGTGGATTTCGATTCACAGTCTGTAGTTTAGGAAAAATCTGGATTCAGGACCTTGTATAGCTGTAGTCAAAGCAAAATTTTTCACTCCACAGGCTTTTGGGACAAATAGCAGAATGGCCTAAGGTTTCTTGTAACACTCTAGGGCACTAGCCAGTCAATTATTTGTACATCCTGATGTGGGAGATATACTTGCAGCCTTTCTCATTTCATAAATTTCTGAAATGTGGAGAACTGCAACTTAATTTGACTGAGATTGTGAATACCTTCAAAAATGTGTTTGCTTCTTTTTCTTGTATTAATTTTTCCTACAACTGCTGTTTCTGTAAAGGGAATATATTGTACTTCATAAGAACACTGGTCTCTTAAAGAAATTATAATAAGATATAACAGGGTCATTCATTGCATTTCTTTCTTCATCTTTGTATTTTCCTATTCAGTACCTGTTCCACCCCGTCCTCTGCTGGTTCCTGTTGTTCAACTGTCTTAGACGCATCATTGTATTGGTAATGGCAGTCCTGGATGACAATGACAGAATCTTACTCCTTACAGTTTACTTTGCCTTTTGCTTCCTCATTCTATCACATTTTCTGAGGGCCATATTCATGACTTTTTGGATGTGCCTGACAGGCCTTCATTTGTCAAGGGAGGATACAATGAGTAAAATCTGAGTAACGTAATTCGTTGATCTGACTTTGAGGGTCCAAGTCATCTGAACTCCTGCTAAAGCACGTTTGTTTTAAGCAAATGTCACGAAGGTCAACATGATATCCCAGCATGGCTTTAAATATAGCTAACGAAGTTTTACATCTATTGCTTGGGTATACTGAGAAGGCTTTTCACCCGATATTTTGTCAAATATTGAATGAGAGTTACTGGAACGGCTACTATAACCTAGTGTGGCAAATCTTTCTTTTAACGATAGGGCAAGAGGGGTCTATGGAGAAAAGAAGTTTTCCATACTTACTTTACAAATGAAATTAAGTATCAATATCAGTTTTACAGAAAAAGACACAAATCCTCACCTTCCTGTTTTTGGGATAGGTTAACAACTGAGATCTGAAAAATACAGATACATCAGTTGCTCTGAAAGTAATGTATCCTATTTATTTCCATGGAAACTACAACAGATATAAAATCACAATAACACTATCTGATAGAGCAATTTCTTAGCTACAAGATGGTATTTTTAACATATTCACCACCTTAGCTATGCATTTTTCCAGCTATTAACTATGTATGCTGTACTCAAAAAAATCTGCATGGCTGTCCAGAGCATGGCTTGTCTTTCACATCACTGTTGCCACTGTTGAAATGTACCACCCACCACCTCACTGTGCTGAATCCACTGTTTGGTCTGCAGTAATATTCAGCAGGCCTCAATGAATGTCAATGTGTGCCATTTTTTCCACATGGAGAAATTCAGTGAAACCTTGTGCTCTATATGCACTTCCATGTCAGACGCCATTTTGCCATACTGCCCCTCTGCTGCCATCTGTCACATTGCAACAACATGTAATGGAATATGGGTGGGACCTCTACTGGTATTGTGGACCGACGTAATTAGTCTACATTACTTTCAGAGCAGTCCTCGTAGAATGCATTTTACTATATAGGCTATACGTGATATGCATGTGTGGCCTATTTAATGGATTCATATAATTAAAATTCTTGTCACAGAGGTAAAACATCATTTTATCTTCTAGTGAAATATATATTAAAAAAAATCACCCATATTTACCTTTAAAAAAACCCATGTATTATTTGGCATATAAGCTGAACACAGTGAGGCTGAGAGTTCACTGTACAGAACCACAAGCAGAATCATCTGGTTTATCACAGCTATCAAGGAAAGTCATTCACAATTGCATGCACAGTGTTGCTCTCACAGTTTCATGTTTGATTTCTGCCTAGCCTTTTACAAGTGTACTTACAACATCAGCATGCATAATCATTCTAAACGTATGCACATATCAGCCAAATTTGTGCACAAGGATGCATAAGCATATCTGTAGACAATCCTCAATCCTTAAGTTGCATGGACTCAATCATTTTGTTCATTTTCAATAAAGAAATGTGTATTTCAAGAGTACAGAATATTTATCATGAAAATTAATAAATATTTCATTAAAAATAATTTCTAAATATTCTCTAGGTAGGTTTTGAAATCATAAATGGATTTTGTTTCTATTTTTTTCTTTCTTTTTTGTATTGTCACTGTTTACCCTATCAATTTTAAGTTTTAAGAATAACAATGCTTCCCCCACTATTTGAACCAAGCTGTTACTAAGGGATTGAAGTTTTGTGGTGAACGAAGCAGCCCAACTGCTTTTCATGACAAAGTTTGTAATTAGAAGGCCAATTTAATGGTGAATCAGGCAGAAATATTCAAACCATGACAAATGACTTTAATAATGCAGCTTGCAATGCTTGAACAGAAATAAATTTCACTTCTGAAACTCTCGCCTTTTTCTGCCTGCCTGGAAGATAAAACTGTCCAGGAGGTATTTGTACTCTTTATTCAGTAAAGCTTTTACTAGAACTTAAGCAGGCCGAATAGCTTGCAAATGCAAAAACATTATTCAAGTTCATCTGATTTTTTTTTTTTTTCCTGAAGGTAGACTGTGTTGAGAATTCTGTGTAAGTCAAAGATTTATTTTTTGTACATAACGCTTAACCACTGCAATAGTGTTTTATTGTTTTATCTCTGACTTGAAGCATTAGCGATAGTCTACATTGGCTTCAAAACTGAAAGCTATTTTCAGTGTTTGTCATAAGTTTTTTAAGACCACATGCATTCCACAGTTTGAAAAATTTCATTATTCTGTCCATGCTGGGGCTTCGTAATTGGATAGTAAGGATGTTCAAAGACTAATTTAGTGAATTGCACAATATTTTAAATGGAATTATGCAGGTTTATGGGGCCTCGGGGGATTGAACTAGGAGCCTCTTGAGAAAATCTGTTTATCAGTAAATGATATTAGCAGCTTTCACCTAGCTTTTGTCTTCATTAAATTGCTGCTCTTCCAATTGAGGGTCACATCTGAGGCCTGCTTTGATAATTTGTCATTATTGTCTTGTTTATTGGAGCATAAAGTTGATACAGCAAAGGTTGTGCAGTTTACACACAATGTGCAAAGAAGTTTTTCCTACAACCCTGCCAACCTTTTATCATAGTAAAACATATCAAGACCCCAGAAATTGTAACTTGTCTAGAATTCGAGTATATATTAAATCAGCATGCTTCTGTGTGATAGTTTCCTAACATTTTCTAACTGAATATAGCACATTATACTCCAGATTACATGAAGCTGTGTTTTCTTCTATCATTTTCAACTGTAAATCTGATTTTTTTTTAAGCTGAGATCAAAATTTTTTTTCTAATATTTTGCTCCTGTGCCAATGTACCTCTGGATTTGTCCCGGTATAAATGTGACAAAAGTTACAACATATTGACTTTTAAAGTACCACAGCTGGGTTTATTATAGACAGCAAAACATTGCAAAGAAATAATACTTCAATACCCATATTTATATGAAGGTTTGTTGTAAATATAGACTGCCTTATCACCCAATTATTTGTTTCCTCTGTTATGTTATCACCATAATGGATGCATTATTATTTCTCTAACAGAAACTATAGGTAAGATGTATCAGTTTTACAAATTCCATCTAGATTGAGAGACTACTGAGCACTTTAGACATAGTTATACTTTCTTCGAACCTTCTGTCTGCGATTTTTTTTTTACATTTATAAACTTTACTTATGTTATAATGTTATGTTACTTATAGAGAACACGCACTTTTCAAAAATCATATAGATTAGGCTTACTTATACCACTTCAATATGCTTGACAGTATTGTTACACATAAATTTTTATGGTTAAAGTATCCTGTAGACTAACAAAGTAGTGAAAGAACATTCTTGTTATATTTTATGCCAGTTTTCGAAGTAAAAATGAAACTTCCCAACTGAAGAAATTACGCAATTTTTTTATAAAAAATGTTTAAATGTAGGGCAATGTCTGATTTGCTTGTTTTACAACCAGTCAGNTTTTTTTTTTCCACAGAAAAAATGTCTTTAGGATATCTTACTATTCTCTTCCTTTAATCATACTTTCATCACAGAGGCTTCCAATATGTAAGTGTGGGAAGAGCCCCTGTGATGTATATGTATCTTCTAGGCCATAGATGGCACTAAGTCAGCAGCCACTTTTGGTTATTACTGATTCACAGTGGATTTCAATTGTTATTTAAAAGTGAAAATATTTATCAGCACTTTAATGAACATTCACAAACCTAATGAACTCTCATTAAAATATCTTTCAGCTTCCAGGATCCCACGTCTTTGCAAGCATTCAGGACAAGTTCTTCAGTTGTTTCCAAAGCAGGTGGGATACCAAGCCATTATTTTGGCTGCTTCTTTGTTTTTGTGATGTTCTCATTCATCCTGCCAATGCACACAGTTTCAAAAGCATCGGAGACCCTATTGGACCCTACATATACAGCATCTGTTCTCTTGGGTCCAAAAGTTGAGAGAAGCAAAAGGGTAAAACTCCAGTAGCACAAACACAGTGGCTACCACTATTAGAGTGAGCTACATACATTTTAGACCTTTTTCATCTCTCCCAAGTGCATCCTGCTAGTGAGAGGTTTCACAGCCCTATTCTAGATATAATTGCACAGTCCCCAGACTAGATCACTGGGCTACAGCCCTCCATTTTTCCACTTGTGAAAAAGCAGCAAATCCAACAGCATTTGTCGCCTGCAAGGCTGCTGCTTCTAAACAGAACATTATTTATTCATTGCATAGTATATAGCATTCTGAGAAGGCACATAAAACAGAAGAAGATCTGTTTCTGAATTGTGCTTATTCCTGTGAGTTTTGTTAACTTCCTTTCCAAGTGGACACCCCTTTCTCAGCCTGGGAGACACATGCTTGTTGCCTTTCACTTGTTACTTCCCCACTTTCCTTTCACTGCCTCTCTGCAGCATTTACTTGCAACTATATTCTCCCCACTCCTGCCTTCTTTAGCCACAGATTTATTTCCCTTTTAAACAATTTAATTTTCTTTTCCTCCTAGGCTTCGGTCAGGGAAAACACACCTGTTAGCCTGACTGCAGACAAGCAGGTGAATGTCTCACCATCAGTAGCTGCTTGCATTCTTCCTGTCACTTGGCATTTCTCTGGAGATAGCTCATCTCTGTCATTGTTTTGTTTCTAGCTTGGTTTTTCCTTGTAGCCTCTTTGATTTAATTCTCTGTAGTCAGGTGGAATAATATCAAACTAGAAAATGTAGATACATACCACATTCAGAGAAAATAATACTGCTGTCTTACTCATTAGCCTCAGTGGAATTTATGACACAGAAGATAAAGGAAGTGGGAGGCACTTACAATAGAAACTGTGTTCCAAAAGGGAGTTGTGGACTAGGTNTCCATATAATTTAATTTTTTAAAAAATACATTTTGGGTGAGGACTATTCCTCAACATTTGTTGATGACCACCATGTTACCTGCAACTTTCTCCCTAGAAAATTTTTCCTTCAGGGGAACCTGTACTTGGCAGGGGATTTCATAGAATAATGGAATGCCTTGGGTTGGAAAGATTCACAGATTTATGGAATGGCCTGGGTTGAAAAGGACCTCAAAGATCATCTAGTTTCAACCTCTCTGCTATGTGCAAGGTCACCAACCACTAGACCAGGCTTCCCAGATCCACATCCAGCCTGGCCTTGAAGGGATGGGGCAGCCACAAACTCTCTGCGCAACCTGTTCCACCCTCCGTGTGGGAAAAACAACAACAATAACAACAACAACAACAACAAACCTTAAAAATCATCTAGTTCCAAGCCCCCTGCTGTGGGGTTGCCACCCACTAGATCAGTCCCTATCCAATCTGGCCTTGATCACCTTCAGGCAGGTGCTGCTTCGCTCACTAGCACTTAGCGTTTAGAAAGGAATTCACTCGCCTACAGAAAGGAGTTAGCTGGTCTGTATCCGATCAGTTGTTTCTGCAGCTTTACCTTTCCTTTAAGACTGAGAGAGCTTCTTCTCTATTTTTCTCTTTTATTGTGGTATCAACTTTAGAAAGAGAGCAAACAAGATGGGCCTTTGTAGCTTGGTGACTGTTTATGTGTTATGCATCAAGAGCCATTGTATAAATAGCCACAGGCAGAGTAGCTTAGAAAAAACTAAACCTTTTCTCCCATTTTACACTGATGTTTTTAACACTGGCCATGATGTTAAAACTGATTTATGCTGCTTCATATCTGAACTCAGATTGACATTCATCTTAAATCTTTCTGAATCTTGAGTACACCTTCTGTAGGAGCTTAAAGTTGGTTGGGAGCTGAAGAGATCACAGAACCTCTCTAGGATAAATGCCCTGATCATCATGGATTGAAGCTCCCTTTCACTTTGCTCTTTGAAAGAAAAAAGCCAGCCAGCCATCATTCCCCTAAAGGACTTAAATAACGCAGAGTAAGGAGTAAGAAAACATTCTCAGGTGGCCTCAATCACATCTAGGAAAAGGCAAGATTTCAAATATTCTTCCCCTTGATTATTTTAAAAACTGAACCTTCTACTTAATTTTTCAATATATTGCTGTTGTGAGTCCCACCCCATGTTGAAAAAAAACTTTGCAACATAACTTGGTTTTGTGAGTACCAAGCAGGAAGCTGACATACAAAAAGCAAGTGTGGCATCTCTATGCATCACAACATTGCAATCCTTTTCAACAGATCTGTTCTTCATTGAACATGTAGCATTGAGTGACTTGCAGATTCAGAAACAGTGAGTCGAACCCTTGTTAACACAGGGGACACTTGTCCTTTATAACACTTCAGATGATCAAATTTATTATGACTGAAGTTGCTATAGGAGCTCACTGACTTGGCTTTGGGGAGTTAGTAGTTAGTAGTTAGAAGGGAAGAAAGTTCAAATCTAACCTGGGCAAATGTCTAGCAGCTACCTTGTTCTGAGTACTGCGTTGATATGGTCAGGACTGCCAATACACAAGCTTGGGTACTGATACAAGTATAGGCACAAAGCGTACATTTGGCTTCAGCACCATTGTAACAAAGCATCCTACCAGGGTTCCATATGTGTTGCAATGGCACCAGCAGCTGAGGGACCTAAAACTATTGCTGGAGAAATATTCTGGAGAAAACTTTTCTCCAGAATGAGTGTGTGAGGGATTTTGTGAAACCAAAATATGCAAGGATTTGTGCTGTCTTCCAGATACCATGAATTAGTTATATAATACAAATATATTATAAATTGGTATGAGCTGATAAGTGGGAAATAGTGGTAGAAATGGTCCTCAATGTGTACCTCCATATCTGCATAAAGTGTAAAAGCAGACAAAATATTTAGATGGCCATGAAAGGCAAAAGAAACTTCACTTACTATCATATACTCTTCTGAATGAAAAGCTAGATCTCACACACACACAAAAAATCTGAAACGAAATTTGTCTTCTTTGTCACTTTTATGTGGAAATGCTCACCTGAATTTGACATTGCATGTGCCAGAATGTCTTGTAACAGAACATCAGTATGTAATGTTCAGTAATACATATCTAGGGCTTCAGCACAAATAATTTAGTTGTCTTATTACAACTAAGCTAAACTATACATTATGTATATTTTGCATGCGTGAAAACCATTTTGACATTCTGAATAAATAAATTTGACATAGAAGAAAAAAATATGAGCCTATCTGCAAATGTTCTGAACACCTGGATGTTAGAGAACGTAGGTCAGAAAGGAATTAACAGCTCTCATTATTGCTTTGAGAGAAAATTAAAATATTAAATGATTTAAACATGAAAGTGAGAGTATTATGGAAGCCAGTGTAAAAGTATAAACTCATGGCTCCCAGCTACAGTAGAGGCAGCTCAGCCATTGCGAATACAAGGACACACACTTGCTTTTTGTGCTAATCTGCTCTGTGTTTATATATGTATTTTTCAATTCTCAGGGGACATCAAAATGATAATGATTTCCTATTTTTGTAAACAAATGGAAATACCACCTTTCATGACAGCTGTTACTTCAAAAATAATCTAAAATATTTATGCAAATTACAGCTTTTAAAATCTTCTCACTGAAGGTGTTTTCTCTTTTTGAGAAAGACTTTGACAATTAAAAACAAAAGGCAGCAAATCCATGCCTACTATTGTTTAGTCCATAACAAAGACAACGGTATATACCATTATTGTGAGTCTCTTTTATCTGAGCAACCTTGCTTAGTAAAATTGGACAATTTATCACTGCAGTGCCTGCAGCAGTATGCACTACATGCAAGTGATTAGTTTGCCACTTCAGTTACCAGCTTTGATACAGCTCTGAGAAACTGGTAGTCTGAATGAAAAGGTCAGTGCAGAGCTTAAACTAACTCGGGCATCTGTTGGCCCAGGGGACAAATAATGGGCTCTGGTGTCTTTTGCCCTTCTCAGCTGAGACTTGGTAACATCTGAAGGCTGTTCCTCAGCATATACAAATTTCTTGTGTACTCAGACATGGAAGGTACAAGATATATTAGGTGTGTGACACGCCCACGTGCCTTGCAAGGTCAGTGGAGAAACAGAGGATGATTCTGCCCATGATCACCTGGGTTGCTTGTATTTCTCTCCTATAACTGTTCCGACTAATGAGAAGAGCTGTCTGCAAGTAAAAGCTTAACACTGTAAAAAACTAATATGTGCATCTAGCTATGATTTCTACTCTTAATATCAGAAAACTGAGGAATTTACTGGATCTGAAGACCAGTCTCCTTTGAGACCTGCAGCAGGCCTCTGTGGAGGCCCACCATAGGCTACGTGGGCAAACTTGGACTTCCAGCATTCTTTTTGTGAATACATAAACAAATGAATTAAATCTCCAAGGTTTTCACAACCACTGAATTCAATTACACAATGCAAAACAATGTACAATGTATAAATAACAGCAGTAACTGTAAGGATGCACTCAGCCTTGTCTGAGCTGAATAAATTCTTCACAAGTCATTGTGTGTTTAGAAGCACAAGAAGAAGTTCTAAGAGCCCTTTACTCTGAGGGGACATGAAAAAAATATCTGGAATAATAATTCTGCCTGCTTTTGAGAGGTAACAGTGGAAGTTCTCCTTGACTCAAGTAGTACTGGTATTTAGATCTCTCCTCTCCTCTCCTTTTCTTTCCCTTCCCCTCCTCTCATTTTCTTATTTACTTATTTTATGACATACTAAACAATAAATATTATAACAAATTTCTTTAGTCTCAAAATTTCTGTGCTAGACATTGTACGTAAAGTACTTGCTTCTGTTGCAGATCTTTAATGTTTCTGTATTTAATTTCATTACAGCAGGAAATTTCTTTTGAATTCAGCTCTACAGAAAAAGGAAGTTTTAGGCCCTTGAAAACCCAATAAATTACTAAAACAGGGCAATTTATGATCTTCCATGCATCTCTGCAAAGAAAATTCTCCCTGCAGGTAGACTCAGTCTGTCTAAGATTCGAAGATATTAGAGGCAATTTTATGAAAGGGATCATTAATTATAAGCCATTAAATTTTAATAGGAGGCTTCTTTTTCCTGATATCTTGCATGAGCCAAGATCAAAGTAACTCCCGTATGTTGACCTAGTAAGCATGCTAACTGAGAAGATTAGCTTCTCTGTCCTTTTTAACATCAGATAAATCACACAAGTGATGTTATAGGAAAGTGGCCATTTCAGTGTCATATGTGTAACCATATAACATGGATAAACTATACTTCTCATTCATGAGAGGGCAGAACTGGGTTCTGCCAGCTATGGTTATGCATATTCATCACAGCCAGAACTGGGGTTCCTAATGCTTTATCAAAGGTGACCAAGACTCATATTTTGTACATTCAGTTTGACTGCTTTGGTTTGGTAAGTCGCCTGGTTGTACTCAGCCTTTTATGACATATGCACTGGTTTTCTTCCATAGAATATAAGCCAAAAACCATGTTCCAGTCATTAGTGAGCACAATTACAGTAATCCAAATTTGACTTTCTCTTCATGTTGAAATTTCATACCTGCTTTTGTTCAAATGCAAACTATTTTCTTGAATTAATGTTGAGACCAGATGAGATTCATATCACTCTGCATCAATGTTCTCTCTTCATTATTGACTACTCTCTCCAACCTTAAGTCATCTGAAAACTTCATTAGTGGTGACTTTATTTTATTCCAGGTCATTGATAAAAATGTTAAATAGAACTAAACCCACTGGAACCCAGCTAGAAATATATCCAGTCAACAATGATTAGTCATTTTCAATTACATTTGGAGAGCTATCAATTGGCCAGTTTTTAATCTATTTAATTGGTGCTACATAATGAATTGTTCTAATTTCATAATCAAAAAAACATGAGTCACCAAGTCAAATGCCTCATAGGAGTTTCAGCGTATTACATTCACACAATTACCTTTAGAAACTAAACTTCTAATCACATTACAGTGTCAAGTCCATGTTTCAAAGAGCTTTTATTGATTTGCATTAATTATATTATTGTATTGTATTAATTATACTATTGTATTATTATATTTTATTTAAATCTTTGTCAATCTGTTCTGTTATTTTTCACAGGACAGTAAGTCTATTATTATTTCAGTCACTTACTTTAGACTTTCCTTTATGATTTTTGTTTTTTTGAAAAGACAACATTCTATTGCCCAGGGAGCTCCTCTTCTGGCAGCCAACTAAATTTCTTGCATGCAAGTCACCTGTTGATTTACCATGGATTAATGCTGGTATCTGTGTTTTAACCAAATTACTTTTGAACTGCAAAGTGTTTTGTCATCCTCTAAAGAGACTACACTGTGTTGCGTTTTCTAATCTATGAACAGATGTACTTAATGAATTTCTACCTTTTTTGCTTTACTACTTATCTTTTGTAGTACCATGCATCTATTATTTTTAGAGTTTCTTTTGTTACTGTATTTCAAAATGTTCTCTCTGTTATCCTTAATTCTACTGGTCCCAGATTTCCATTGTGTCCTTTTGATTCCTTTATCAATTTCCTTCTGTTCCTTGATCTTTATGTACACTCAATTCATATCATCTTCTCCTTTTTACCGTGTGTTATATATAAAATCTGTACTTTGAAGCTCTTATATCCCACAAAGCACCTAATCCCTTGATACAAGTGAAAAACCCATAAGATTATGGAGAAACAGTAGCTTATCCATATTTAAAATTGCAATTCATTTCCACTGCGTGTGTCTGATTTTGTGCCTCATCTTCAAATGTAAGTTAAAAAAATATATATTTGCTTCATAGTGTCGTATGAGGTCTGCATCTGAGGTAGAATTTCCCACCAGATTTGAAGGAAATTAAACAAGTGGTTAATAAATTATGAGATCTTAAATGTGTATGTCTTCATCAGAATAATAATAGGAAAGACTAAGATTAGTTTTTGCTGAGCAGAAAAAAAGAGGAAAAGGGAGAGATAGAATATAGTTTTTAGGTTTTGCATGTATGCTATCAGTGCACAACACTGATGTTCCGGTGAGGAAATGCTGATTTGTCCTGCTTTGCATTGACATTTCACAAGGATGTGTTAGCCCTCACTTTGGGAGGTCTGCGTGAGGTAAAGGAAACAAAAGCACTAAAAGCAGCTCTTCAGGGATCCATTTATTTTGAAATGAATGAGTTCCTCAAATGACTGTCTGGAAATGGGACCAGGCAGTCTGAGATGCAGCTTTGGGAAGACTAACAGGGATGAAGGAGCTGACTCCTAGAGACTGAAGAACATTCTACATTAGAATCCAAATGCTATCACATACCAGTTAGGGCAGCTGCCATCCCTCATAGGATGTGTGGAGGTGTGTACCACATTTCAGTTGGTAATAAGGAGCAAGTGGAAGCAAGACCTCTAGATCCACTTTATTTATCAACATCTGAAGGTGATTTTTTCAACTATGAACCCCCACATAAAAGCACAAAATTATATCATAGTAAAAGCAGAAATCAGCTCATATACAAGAAGTTCCTCATACCAGAACTTCCCCAGATTGCCCAAACTGGGCAGATCTTTTTGTTCACTTAGGATAAAGTGAATAGGTATTCCTCAGTTTACAACAACGGGGAAGACCATCATATGGGAAGATGATATAGTCCATACTTATATACTTATACTTACATAGTGTACTTTCAGGGGAAGTGCTTAAACAACAGTATTGTGTTCTCACCATTGCTTTCATCTTTCTTCCCCTTTATTCCCTTTCTACTAAACACTGCAAACTTTTTTTGCAGAGAACTTCAGTAAAACAGCTGAAGAAGATCTGTGCACCTTTACCTGTATGTCCCACCCATATAGGCTGCGAGGCTGCATACCCTGGAACCAAGCCTAGGTTTAAACCCAGATCTCTCAGTTTCTGAAATAGTACTGTAATAATTTATTATACAACAGGGATACATACTTTTTTTGGAAGAGTGGTTGTGATTGCTGATTTTGGGGTTGCTGATGTGCATCAGATGGGATCCACCATCTTGAAGGTCAAGTCCAGCAAGGGAGTAAACCAGGGAAAACTCATCTGGTGAATTCTCCAGGCTTTGTGATGCCTAGATACTTAGACATGCCCAGAAAAAAAAAAAAAAAAAGGGCATTTTATGTCCTAACCATAAACACACTTAGTGTCTCAGACACTTCTGTAGTTTCTGTGGACTTTTCTGGATCACCCTTCACTTCTGGGACAAGGCACCCAAGTCTTTTGCTGAATTTGTCTTCTGTTGCCAATTGGACTTTGTCCCCCCAGCTGTACTCAGAACTGACTCTGACAGAAAAGCTGCCAGCGTTTGCTCAGCAAATGTTTCTGCTGATCTCGCTGTAACTGGGTTCTCCAGAGTATTGTACAGCTCTTTCCAAATGTAATAATTAGGATTCTTTGGACTAGTAGGACAAGCTGATTGCCATTAGCAGTGCCTTTTTCTCTGCTACCACATGTGCACTAGTGTTTGTTTTTGCTATTGTAAAAGTAAAGTAGGATTGCATTTTCCTTCTTTTTATCCTAATGCTCAGCTTGTCTCTGAACTACTGATATCCTCTTCTGTTTCATAGTGGGGCATACATGAAAGATCACAGATTCCAGAGCTCCATTTTAGGAAATTATTTTGGACAGAAAAGACTTCCTCCTTTCCTCAGTTTTATTATACCAGTAAGAAAAACAGTGAATTTACAGTGAAGGATGTGATTCAAGCTACAGAACACCCAAGCTTTCATGACTCCCTGTGGTCTCTTTCTGTGAGCTGTGCTCTAGTCAAGCCTTGTGTGGAACTTTGTTCCCTTGGAAGTGAAGGAGGTAAAGAGGCTGTTGTATATTCTTTAGTTTCATTTGGATATACAGTGGAGGTACACAGCCCAATGTATAGAAAGGTTCCTTGATAACAGGGCCCTGCATCCCTTATTATAGTTGTAACCTCGTAGCCTATACTTCCATGAGATCTTCATTCATACTCAAATCACATAGGAACTAGACTAAAAGATTACACTATAATCTTCTAACCTAACTGACAGCATGGTGTACAATTCATCTCCACAGCAGCAGCATCCTGTTGTCAAGTTCTTTGTTTGGAAAACGCTTAAAGGACTTTTGCTTTTAGATGACTTAATATGATATTGATCTCTGATTCTTCATACAGTTCGCTAAACTGATTGTTGTTTTTCTTTGTCAGTGTTATTAGCAACAATGAGGGAATTTATTACCTGCTGGCTATCTTCAGGCATTAGAAAGAGAAAACAGGTTATTCACACTTGGCTCTTGATAAACGTAACACTATATTTGGCAAAAATGTTCCGTTTTTCTCATAGAATGGCTTGGGTTGGAGGGGACCTTAAAGATCATCTAGTTCCATCCCTTCTCCAATGGGTAGGATTGCCACCCACTAAACGTGGTTGCCCAGATTCCCATCCTGCCTGGCCTTGTACACCTTCAGGAATGGGGAATCCACAACTCCTCTGGGCAGCCTGTTCCAGTGTTCTACTCTTTGAGTAAAATTTTTTCTTCCAATATCTAATGTAAATCTCCCCTCTTTTAGCTTTAAACTATTCCCCCCTCCCCTGTCACTATCAAATAATGTAATATGTTGGTGTCCCTCCTGTTTATAAGCTCCCTTTATGCAGTGAAATATTGCAGTGAGGTCTCCCCAGAACCTGTTCTTCTCCAGGCTGAACTAGCTCAGCTCCCTCAACTTTTCTTTATAGGCAAGGTGCTCCAGCCCTCTGATCATCCTTGTGGCCCTCCTCTGGACTCTCTTCAATAGCTTCACGTCTTTCCTGTACTGGGTGCCCCAGTCCTGAACACAGTACTGCAGATGGGGCCTCACAAGAGCAGAGAACAGGGGGACAATCACCTCCCTTGCCCTACTGGCCACCCCTCTTTTGATGCAGCCCAGGCTACAGTTGGCCTTCTGAGCTGCAAGTGAAAACTGCTGGCTCATGTCCAGCTTTTCATCAGGACCCTCAAGTCCTTCTCAGCAGGGCTACATTAAAGAACTTCTTCTCCCAGTCTGTACATTTATCCGGTATTGCCCCGACTCAAGTTCAACACCTTGTATTTGGCCTTGCTGAACCTCAGTAGGTTCATGTGGACCCACTGTTCAAGCTGGTCCAGGTCTCTTTGGATTGCATTCCTTACCTATCTTGTATCAACTGTGCCACTCAGCTTGGTGTCATCAGCAAACTTGCTGAGGGTCCATTCAATCCCACTATGTATGTCATTGATAAAGATGTTGAAGAGCACTGGTTCCAAGATGGACCCCTGGAGGACGTCACTCGTAACCGGCCTCCAGCTGGACCTACAGTCATTGACCACAGCCCTCTGGCTATGACCATCCAACCAATTCCTTATCCACCAAATAGTCCAGCCTTCAAATCCATATATTTATAATTTAGAGATAAGAATGTGGTGTGAGACCATTCTCTGGATTTATTTATTTTTTTACTGGAAAGTCCCACCCTCTTTATTAATGCATCCTCCTCATGAATCTTTCATGTAGTGAATGTGTTTTCTTGAATGAGGTGGTTTTGTGGAAAATTAAAAGAGAAACTGCTGTGAATGTCCTATTCTAATGAAGCTGCAGTACTTCATTAAAACAAAATTTGAACATGCAAACAAGTAACTTTGGTACCTTGTCAGAAGGGTGTTTCCCAGTGAGTTCTAGGGAAAACACAACTGGGCAATTCTCTAGATACTATCAGAGAGAGCTCAGTAAAGGAATGTCTTTCATATACTGAAAGCAAAAAATAGATTCAATAAGATGCAAGTAAGTATAAGATAAACATTTTATAAAACTTGATGACATAGCTGATATTCTTCTCATACGAATATGTCTCAGAGAGCAGCAAAATTAAAATGGAAGAGTTCTGTCTTGTGGGCATTTAAATGTAAGTTTGATCTCTCCAAAACAATGATGAACTGAACTATATTTTTAATTACAGTGTAAGTCTCAGGGCTTCCCTTCTGCCTTTTTCTGTTATATAAGTAGAAATAGAGACAAAGACACGTAAGTAAGCTTATTATCTGCTCTTCCTTTTCTGTTCGTGGAATGGAAGAAGTACTTCTGAAGACTGAACTATAGTAAATTGAAGTAGGCCTTGAAAACAGGCAAGAGAAAATACACCCCAAACAAGTCTGTTTCTCTGCGCTGACTGTGATAGCCCACCATGATTAAGCTGGGCACAGATGACTCAGCTGCAGACAGACACCTACAGTCAGCGGAGACTAATGTACCTCTTATTTAGGGGAGGACAATACTGATGATTTCTCCAGGAAACCAGGTGTATATCCATGTATGTTCCACTGACTGTTGGTATATCTCTGACTCACAGGTAGTTTCTGAAACCATTGGCTGAATTTTGTAAATCTAATTCCAACTTAGTTTGGCAAAGAACAATGGTGGAAAGATATGTGTATTATCAAGTCATAGAAAATAGTTATTATTTGGGGAATTTTTTTCTTCAGAAGACTGGTGCTTAAGTGTCAAGATTTCCTAATTGAAACTCCTATGAAAGACTTACAGAGTCTGCCAAGTAGGAAAGCACACCGATCTACTCCTCTTCTGATTCCCATTTGGGACACTTTTCTGACCTATGTGAAGATACCTGCTCTTACTCTTTACCTGTAGCTGCCACACAGGCCATCTCATGCTTGTACAGTTCATAGGACGGAACTCCTTTCATCCACAAATTTCAGTGGTATCTTTTTTTTTCCTCCCCTTTCTCCTGCTTGTTGTTCCTCTTTGACTACTGATATTGGTATATAAGCAGTCCCATTGTTTGGAAAAACAATGTGGCATAGGCAGAAAACTGAGGAGACACATAGTAATAATTTTAAACTATATTAGAAATGTTGAAAGAGGTCAGAAATTAATGCGCTTAAATTAATGACTTTCCAGTTAGACATCTGGGAAACATTTCTAGCAGTAAAGTGGCAGATTGAGTTGCCTAGGGAGGCCGCAAGAGCTCCATTGATGGAAGTTTTTAGGAACAGGTTGAACAAACCTCTGTCAGGTTCAGCACGCTTATCCTGCCTTGAGGAGTCCATTAAGTCTGTGTGAATTATGATCTCTACTCGTAGAAGTTATACTGATGCCACAGGAGTGTCATGGTGTAAAAGACTCACTCAGCAGGAGGTGCTGCTTTCTTAGGCCTTGCTTTCTCCTTCTTGCTTTCTTGCTTGTCACCTTCCCCAGCAAAACATGGGAGAACTTTGCAGCCTCTGCAAGTTGGAGAGGAGGGAAGCACTCTGCACATAGGGCAATACTTTTTGGTGTGTTACAGGTACATTTCCTTGACAGCTTCCTTCTCTACTATTTGCTCTGGCTGCATCTAACTTAAGAAGCTTGAGAAACTATCAGTTCCCCAGACCTGGATGCATACTCCAGCCATGTCCTTTGCTCATGGCCAGGATGAGATCCTTTTACTTCTCCATCCCTCAGTCTTAGGTCAACAAGGAAGAATGGGTGTCCCAACCGATTTTTCACTCTGGATGCCCACAGTGCCAAGAATATGATACCCTTCAGTGGGTTTTCATTACTGTCCTCTGTCCCTGTCTGTCTCTACACAGAGATGAAGCTTTGTTCTTTCTTCTTGGACTCTTCTCCTTTCCATTTGTATTCCTTATGGTTTTTATTCTAATATATTTCTTTGTCCCCTACTTCTTCCTCTTAGTTACCTCCTCATTTGCGGTTTATGTTTTTGTCTCTCCCTACATTCCCTGTCTTTAAATATCTTCCTTTATCTAGACCCAGCATGTTTCTTAGTTATATGTTTCCTCATTCAAAACTAAATCACCTCATTCCAAGTTAGACTAGTTCAATGTAATTGAAATAAAGTAAGATCTATGTATATAGAGAGAGATGGGGAGGTTTACTGTTACCTAGTACAATACTTAGTAAAACAATGTGCATTTGATTGAATTAGATAAGCTTTCACTGCGACTTTTTCCCTCTGGAGTCCACTACACTGACTTTGTTAAAAATAGCAGATTTTTTTTTTTTTTTTAGGGTTTTTGTTGTTGTTGTTGTTCTTTTGAAACAGCTCAGATCAAGTCATAAAGTTGTTCTAGTTTTCTCCTGGGAAAAATTTATCTCTCAGACTGAAAGTAAGCAACATATTTAGGCCAGTATTTACCACTCCTTTAATGTCCCTGGGTATCCCTGAGACATTAACAACTGAACAGTAATGTACCTACCACCTTTGCAGAACAAACCTTTCTAAGTCTTTGTTTGATTTGTCTTTTTCTTCTCTGGCTTCCTTCTTTCTTCTCAGTGAGTCTTTGCAAAACTTAACTCTGCTTTTCCCAGTGTTTCCATTTCTGCTCACACTCTACTTTTCAACAATGCTGAAAATGAGTTATTTCCCAATATGAATATCCTACTGTACAGATAATTCATTTCAATGCTTTATTCTCCGGAAATTGCTAGTATTCTTTAGGTAGGTAATGTGTTGCCATAGGTGTGAAAACTCCAGATGTTTCTGGCCCTTATTCTGACCGACAGTCACAAAGTACATTTGAACTTCCACGCATTTCAGAGATCCAAAATTAGCAGCTTTGGGTCCAAAGCCCAAGGACAATCTTTAAATCAGATTCTTAAAGTACTTAGTAGATCATGTGAAAAAAGCACTTGCATTGTGTTGCTGTGCTAGCTGGGAGATGGAGTAATCAGGTACCTATGAGATTATGAGTGTGCTGTTTGAAAGACTAGGAGGTGCTGGGTTAGATAGAACTCTATTGAATTCCTCCATTCAAATGAAGTTAATGGTAAGGGATTCTTTGTAAAAGATATTAGCATCTTTAAACTGTTTTTCACATTTTTACCTTTAAACAATACATACATTTTGTAGTATTATTATCCACATCACAGATATGTAGTAACTGACACATAAGACCTATTTCCGACACTGAGAGTCTCATGGGAATCTTCACAGAGAGGTCAACCAGCTCTGAATTACCACACAGTTGCTAACAAGCAAAAAACATTTTGTTTAATTTTGGATTATTTTACTATTAATGAAAACTATATGAGAGGATGGAAAAGGTTTACTGTAAGTTAATTTGTGTAACTCAGATCACTAAGCCTAAAGTTTGTTATTTTTATATTTTTACTGTTGAAATGCATAAAAGATTCACTAACCATGAAATTAGTATTTCATAATCAGAACATAGATGCCTCAGGCTGTCTTTACTGCAAAACGTCCTACTCCATTGTGTTGGAGTGAATTATTTCACAATGTATAAACATAGTGACATACAGGTGTACACAAAAATACGCATACATTTGTATAACCTTTGTTTAATAAATGCATATGTAACTCAGGGACTAATTAGAAAAACAAACAGAGGTAAACATATATTAAGAGAGCAAGGTAAGGTGGTCAGCCATCACAGAAACTGTAAAAACTAGAGGAGTAAATTAAATACTGTGTAACCTGGGGATACTTAGTAAGCCATCAGTGGGGAGGAAGATGGTGATGTCACACCTAGCAGAGGGCAGAAGTCTCATGCAAAGTTGGATGAGATCCAGTTTGTGCTGTAGATTTATGCAGTTAATTTTATCCCTTGACTGCATTCAGATGAGCATTTCTCCTCAGCATACACCAAGAAAATTGCTGCATTATAGCTCTGTTAATGGTAATCAGCATGCTAATGAGCACCAGAAGGTCGTTACAGAAAAGAGAGGTTCAAAGATGTATAACGTAGAGAAGATGATGAAGTAAGTCTTTGGGGAATGCAAGTGTCTTGTTTGTAGGTCATAGATTATTTGTTTTGGTCATTGTAGAGCACAGGCAGTTTAATTTAAGGGTAGAAAAAGATTAAGCTTTTTGAATTTTAGGAGTAGCATCACTTAATTAAATATATGCCTATGAAGTAGACAGCAAACAGCACTGAATTGTTTTTATTCTGTTCTAATGTGTTCCTTGATAGATACTGTATGAGTGTAGTTTATGTCTTTCATAACACAAATCTAACACTTACTTATTCTTAATATCAAATCAGAATTAAACTACAGCATTTTGTATTTTGCTAGTGATGCAGAGTAAAAGAGGAAAGGTTTTGCAGCAATGAAATCAGAGCAAGTATGTCAAAATATAAAGTGAACAAAGAGAGTAAAAGCAGGGGAAAACAAAATTATATCAGTGTGTCAGAGGTCACATAAAAGAAATCATACAAAATAGTAGTTATAAAATTATAAAAATAACAGGCAGCTAAATTGTTAAATTGTCTGTTTAATTCCAGTTTCTATTTCTCCTTCAAAAGGCTAATCTGCTCCCTGATACTCAGAAAAGCACACATATATACATTTGAATAGTTTTCTTAGAGAGAAACTGAATAAGGGCTACATATGTTTTAGAGGAAGCCCTAGGGAAGGGAGAGATAGAAATAGTGAGAGAAGAGGTTTTGGACTTAGATCTTCAAAGAAACCGACCTCACACATTAGCAACTAGCTGAAGTAGGTGTCTTTCAAAGGAGAACAGCATGTCATGGCTCCAATGGGGAAAACAGGAACGCAGGTTTTGAAAGGACATCTGCATTTAGGTGGTTGAACACGGCATATTAAGCTTTTCTGAAACTCCGGAGTTTCAGAAGATTTTAAGCTAGAGTTTAAATAAGATTAAACATTAAAGAAGAAAATGCCAGTCCAAATTCCTTTACTTTTGTCCCTTTAGCAACGGTTCTTAGAGGGAAAACTAATTTTATGGAAAACAATACATAAGGAAAAGTGTCCACGTGACCTATATGCATCCATTAGCACTTGAAAGTGCCTTTACCTCATGTGCCATTGGTCTAACAATTTTCACTGAGGAGCTTGGTCTTTTGTAGCACCCTTTCTGTCACATTTATTGAGCTTATCTTCAAAATAAGATAATTAATTAATCACAAAACAATCTTATCTCAAACATTTGAGGGCAAAAAGCCATATGTTACAGACATCAATCAAGCTGTAATAGAAAGCTACAAAAAAAACCTATTCAGTGTCTGCATCTCTAACTCCCAGCACCTAAAACTCATCTGTAACAAAAAGGTTTCAATTTCTTGCAAGTGTCATGTGTGTGAGTTGTTTTTTTTTTTTTTTCCTTTTAATGCTCTAGGATAATTTTAATTATTCTTACAAGGGGGGATGGTTTTAAACTAAGACAGGGGAGGTTTAGGTTAGATATTAGGAGGAAGTTTTTCACTCAGTGGGTGGTGACACACTGGAACGGGTTGCCCAAGGAGGCTGTGGATGCCGCATCCCTGGAGGCATTCAAGGCCAGGCTGGATGTGGCTCTGGGAAGCCTGGTCTAGTGGTTGGCAGCCCTGCCCATGGCAGGGGGGTTGAAACTAGATGATCATTGTGGTCCTTTTCAACCCAGGCCATTCTGTGATTCTATGAGTCTTCTAAAAATTGGTACAGCCTTTAAGTTTGATTCTTCCTGTGGCAATCGTTGTCACAGGCTAAAGGTGCATATCAGCCCTGCTAGGTTTTACGATTCAAAAAATCTAATCTAATGTGATTATTGAGTCCTCTTTATAGTAACTAGAGAGGAACTGGTACTTCCAGGACATGGGTTCACCATAAAGTAGACACAGAGGACACAAAATTTTGCACCAGAGAACCAGAGCTGTTTGAAATGCCCTATGGCCTTGAGTTGCCTGCACAAGGCTGGTTGAGTAGGAGCTAAGGGAAACCCAGCCTCTAATACTATATAAAACTACATATTGCTCTATATTACTATACTTAATAAACTAGGCATAAATATAGCTCATTGTCTAATAATAACATTATTATAGACCAAATACCTATCTTCAACGGAAATGTTGGTCTATACTGCAGATTGTATAGTGAAACTTTTTTTTTGCTTTTTCAGTTAGTTTCGTTGCAAATTTTAAGAGATTTTTGAAGGCACAAAGTAATGTACGTATGGTATTACCAAATTCAGGTTTCAAATTTTGTGGAAACTTGTCTTAGAAAGAAGTACGGTTATGTGTAACATAGGAAAAGTGCCATTTCTTCCACTAAATATGACCACTAAGGAGAAATGTACAAATACTTCAGGGCATATCTTCTATATGCTAGGGAAGTGTGAACTGAAAGAAGAAAAGAACATTATGCGCCCATTTCAACCTTCATTTGCTATTCATATTTCACCTTTCAAAGAAAATAATGAAGTTCATCAGCGAATACTAACTGATAAAAACAATCATGTATGTGTGCAAACCTTCTCCTGAATTGGGCAAATAACTAACCTAAGAATTGAGAAAACACCATGAAATTTGGCTCCGAATTGGAAGATGAGCTTCCTTAATCTAACAAATAGTAACAGGTATCCTCTGTGATTTGGTTCCAGGTTTTTGTGGTCTAGAAATACAGTGCACCCAATTTTTTTATCTAATCTCCCCAGAAATTCCAGGGGCATAAAAGACTTTATTTCTACATGACTACAAAGAGCATAATGTTCTAGTTTACTGCAAATCCAAGAAAATAAAATATAACCAACAGCACTTTCTCCTTTCTTATTCATTCTTTGTGGTGAAGCTGAGTGCAATGCCCTTAGGTTTTTTCACAATATATGTATAGAGAAAATCAGCTACTTTCTCACAGGTTCAGAGAACGGTTAAATTAAAATGGTTAAAAATAATTTGTTGATCTTTTTGCACAGTATTTATATACTGGGAGTATCACCTCAAATCATTTATTTTAACATAATGTAATTCTACAAAATATTGTTTTATTCACAAAGAAATTCTATAGGAGGAAGCATATTGGATAAAGTATTGCTCATGGTGTAATTTTAATTCAGAAATATCTTGCTAAGAGGGCTTATTTAAATAGATTCTATCTGAGATGAATATTTAGAAAAAAATCCTACAGGATGATTTATAGAAAAATTATATGAACAGAATGAAGGACAGAAGAATTTTATTAGAAAAGAGACTCATTTCCACAAAATATAAATTACACCTTTTAGAAAATATATTGAATTTTATTAATATTCTGTAGACAGCCTGCAGTGTTAATCTCCACCCCTACCTTTAAGATTTTCATTATGAGTTACAAGGTGTATTTACCCTTTAACCAAATAATTCTTGAGTAGTTCAATACAGACTTGACTGTAGTTTACATATCTTACAAAATATTTTTCTTTTACAAGCAAAGATTTTTTTATGGCAATTTTCTATATGATGGGTTGGGTGGAATATTTAGATGTATATAAACATATGTTTATGCAGTTATATATATGTACACTTATGTAAATATATGTAATATACATATAGGCATCACATTTATATATATTTCATGTTTCCATTGTAAGTATAAATTTTACTGTCTGTACGCTGTACAAAAGTTACTGATCTTTACCACTTGTGTATACATTTTCAGACCTCAATTACTGTCAACGTTTTAAGGTCTGGTTCAGCCCAGTTCCGTGACTAGCAGGGCAGAGGGATTCACGAATCTGCGCCTCTGGAAAGGGGACCCCAAAATAATTAAAAACAGCGGCAACGATCTGAGGAGAAACAAACTAATTTACTAAATATGGTATCGGAATGCAAGATAACGCACTATAATACAATATAATTGGAATTGAAGCTAATAAATCAAATATAATGAGAGAAAGAGTGTCCGAAAAAGCTGAAGGCCTTACGCTAATGGCGTGCAGTCGGGACGAGCAGCAGCAAGAGAGCTGGACGATCGAAAAGAGGGACATCAGGAGACCTGAACCTGGCCTTAAATGTGTTCCCCCTGAGCAGGAATGATAAGAGAACAGTGAACAGTCTTCTGGGGAATGTAGTTCTTCTCTTCTGGAAAGGTGCCCAGAACTGGAGTATTAACTCTCTAACTCCCAGTGCACTACATGATGTTATGATGTGGAATACCAATAACCAAAAATCATAAAACCATGACAATTACCTAACTAGCCTGGCTGACACTGAATTCATTTCTACCTATTAGGGAGTCAATATAGAGAGAAACTATCCAACAGTTCATTCAGTAGGGAAATTTGGATAATCAATACATTTGTTTACTATTATTTCCAATTATTATTTTTTCCACAGGACTCCTCTATTCTTTGAAGCTCAAGATATGTATCACAGTTGTTTTTTTGGGTGGATCAGGCTCTTCTCTGCAGGATTTCTGCATCAGCCAGTCCAGAAATATGAAGATGAGTTGTCTGCAAGAAGAAAAAGAGGTAGGGAACCTCCAATAATACATTCTGGGAGTAGTTTTCTTACAAAAAGTTTTGTGGTCTACACCTATGTGAGTTGTAGAAGATAGTGCCAGCTATACAGAAATTAGAAGCTTTACATTTTTGAGTAGAAATTATGTATTTCTTTTTAAAATTCTAATATTGTATAAGCAGTTTTATTTTATCTAAATAATACATTTGGACTTGCCTAATAAAATCTTTATCTGAAAAATATGAAATAAATCTACTTAGAAAGTTGCTAAATATTTCTCATAATGACTTGCATAAAATATTTTCCTGCCCTCTTCAAAATACACTTTTCATAACATAAATAATCTACCCATTATATCCAAAATTTACAGTGATTTTCTGTACTTTACAACTTGCTTCTAATTCATCAGAACTGCATTATCCAATGACTTAAAAGAAATTTGTTTTTGTATGCTGTTAGTCACAAATGTATGACTGTGTTAGTCATAAATGTAAGACTAACTTACTATTACTCCTGAAAAGAGAATCCATAAAATTAAACATGATTTCTTAAATAGCGCTGTTTATTGTACAGTGCGGATCTGATTCTGGATGCCCAGCTTGATACAATCAGATATACTTAAGGGAGATCTGCAGACAAAAGACCACCAGGGAATTGTCCTTTCCTGGACCATGACCTGCTTGGAGATCTCAATTAGTCCTGTGGAAAATTGTAGTTGCTTTGGCTATAGACCTGTATGTTCATTATGGTTTGATCTGAACATGGCTATCATCACATATCTGTGAGCAATGTCAAATGCAGTGTGAGGGATTTTATTCCAGTCTCCATGGAAGTTAGCTCTATACCACACAAAGACTGCAATTTTTCCCAATGTATTCTTCTTGTATTGCAATTCCATGGCCATTGGGATTGTTGACAACTAACAAAGTGCACACAGCCTTTGTTTGCAGTAAAACCAACCAGCTGATACTTCAATTTCTAAACTCATAGACCTAGTATTTCCAACTTTTAAGGCCTGAGCCAGGGTCTACTCACTATAGTTAGAGAAACAGACACCGCTTTAAAATGAGGAAGTGACTTCTCATTTCTTATGAGGGATTTCATGTCTTACAAAGTTTCACTTTGTTAGTATGGAACATGCCAGCATCAAACTGTTCAGTCTAAATGTATTTACAAGCAGTGAATGTCACAGAATATATTTTTTGTTTTGTTTTCGGATTAATGTTTTACTCATTTCTAAGAGCAAAGCTAGGAAAGATATACTCCAGTGTTAAAGAGCCTTTAGTGTTATCTGCAAACATTTGTTCCTGTTTGAGCATTTCATAAACTCTTGGAAAGCTGCAGAATGAATTCCTGGCTTAGGCCTCCTTGGATTTTGTTTGAGAACCCCCTAGCAGAGCAAATAACACTACTAACCTAATCCAAAGGAAGAAAGCAAGAGTTATAAGGATTTATTTAGCAAATTGACTAATGAGCTAGATGGTTGAAGCCAAGATTTTTTGGGGCAAGACATCTAGGACATTTAATGGAAACCATAGTGGTGAAAGAAAGCAAGTTAGGTAAACAGTATGGTCAAGACCTGGAGGCAGAAGAAAGATTGGCAAATCAAGGAGAAAGAGCAACTAATGTGGGTGGGAGGGGGAGGGGGGATAGAGCATCTGAGAAGGTGCCAGCACACACTTGGAGAGCTGGACCTGGACAGGAAGAACAACAGATATGAGTAACTGAGGATGGGACAAGAGAACCTGACACCACTAACTGGGTGACAATCTGAAGAGATGAACTAGAAGATGAAGGAGTAAGGGAAGGAGGAAAGAAGTCAGAACTGTATAATAGCTGGTCATTCACAAATGCAATCAAATGTCACTCTGCTTAGAAAATAGAATGAGACAAAATGACTAAATGTTTAAGAACAGTAGGCATTAGGCATAACACATTATCGGATACTTCAATCAAATGTCTCATTTTAAAATGTCCATACAATCAGAGGATGATTTCAAATACAATTAAACACATATTTCTAAAGTATGACACAGTCTAAGAGTGAGCAACATAAGAAAAGCCACTAGGAAAATCAGAATTCTATTTTCTGAGCAGTAGAAAAGAAAAAACACTATAAGAGCCCTTGATTAACTGAGCAGTGTTGCACTATGCACAAAATGAAGCCAGGCTTCTTGGAAAAGGTAATAGGTGATCATATCCTTATACCATACTTCTTAATAAATATGCACAAAAGGATTAAATGAAATAGTACAGGTCAAGAGTTTTCAGGCCTTTGATAATTACTGAATTTTATTTTATGTTATTTATAATAAGGAAGATGTCTTGAATAATTATTCTTTATTTTTTTAACAGTGGTAATCTTGAGCCCCACCCATGGCACTTATCCCAAATGGAACAAATAAATTGTAAACAAAATTTAAAAAGAGACCTCGTGTTCCACTCCTCCCCTTACTTATTCCATACTTAAGTCAGAACAAAAAAAATCTATATACAAGAGGAAAAACATATAACCTACCCTTCATAAATTAAATGCATGGATTTAATTCACGCACTTCTGTTAGAGTATGTTTGGGTCAGCATGTACTGAAGAGATGTTACAAACCAAAAAGCAGATGAGGAATGAAGCAAAGACCAAAACTGAAGAAAAAAAAAAAATACAGCACAAATACTGATTCATGAAAGAAAGCAATAGAATTGTTTTGGAAATTTGAATGTTCAAGATAGACAAGCCCTCAGGCAAAGTTGACTTGCATAATCGACCTTTGCTTGATTTGGCAGGTACGGAAACCCACTGTGACGGTGCTAGACATAAGAGTTTTACCGGGCTGAGTTATTCCTCAGCAGTCACTCTGGTATACTGAACTGGGCACAAACATGTTTTCCTCCAGCATGTTTCGGTTACTAGCTAGCATTTTTCTGTCTCTGAGGCATGGAAATGGATGTTATTCATTTTAGCAAGTGAGGATACTCTGTGTGTTTCCTGACAGACCCCTGTAAAGTATGTGTTGGCATTATCAAAAGATCAAAGGAAAACAACATTTATTTTGTCAAAGACAGTCATTTAGTGCAATCTAATTTGATGAGGTTCTTTACTATACTTCAGAACTGACAGTTTTTCGTCATGTCATGAATATTTTTATTAGGTGATTGAAATAAGTTGAATGCAGCTTCTTCATTAATTATGTCCATGTGGTCAGAATAACCTTTAAGTTCCTTCATTCTTTCATTCTTTTATCTAGATTTTGCAAGGAAGTTGGGGATTACAGTGATTTTATTCCAGTCCTTGTGTAGATAAAATGGGTTATGAGCTTGAAAATGGACTGTAATTTTAAATCGTATGGTCTGTATCTTCTTAGATTAAACTAGTGATAAGGATAGAATCATAGAATGGCCTGGGTTGAAAAGGACCACAATGATCATCTAGTTTCAACCCTCCTGCTATGTGCAGGGTCACCAACCACTAGACCAGGCTGCCCAGAGCCACATCCAGTCTGGCCTTGAATGCCTCCAGGGATGGGGCATCCACAACCTCCTTGGGCAACCTGTCCAGTGTGATAGGCCAGTTAGATATTGTTTAGTTATTTACCCTAAATAGTCTCATGATAATTGTTAAAGTTCTTCTTGAAAATATTCTGACACTACATCTGCATCTAAGAGAGAGAAAGGTACATCTCTACCATCATTTACTACTAATCAGCAAGTAAACTTTTTAAATACCTGACACAGTCCACACTGACAATAGTTTCCTTATCTGATGTGATAGAAACAGAGCAGAAGATTATTTATGAAGAAATCATCTTGTCTGTTTTCTCCTCAACTATGTAACTTTCACATGTATTTGTAGACTAAATCCACTGATGAGGTATTTCAGAATATCCATTATATACCTATCTGATAGCATCATAGGAATCCTAACACTGTCAAGGACTGACTTGACTTATATCTTGCAGAGTGCTGTGTGACTTCACTAACATAAGAACAGTTTATACTAAAAGGTTTCCACTATCTAGTTAATAATCATTTCAAGCCCAAATATACTACATAGCTTATTGCTCTTATTACCCTATTAACAGTTGGATCTTTTTAACTCTAAGGAGTTATATGTTTATTTCATTCTTATGTCCAAGTTCCAGATACTCTCATATCTACAAAAGATGTAATCAAAACTTTCAATAGGACTCTAAAATGTATTACTACTTTTGTTTGTATGTGCCACAGCATAAAAATGTAATATCGCAAAATAATGCACAACTCTATCTTCTGCTTCTCCCAGATTTTCCTCGCATTTAACAAAGAATTAAAGCTGTTCAATGCTAATTGTGACATTTTACTTTTTGTTTTGGCCCCAGTGGAATTTAAAGCTCAGTTCTGAGCTCTGGGCCCAAGGGAATATCCACTTTGAGCTGCAGAAAGCCCAGAGTATTAAGTTCTGGCAGGAATTCTTTGTTCTAGGCCATTTATAAGATGGAGTAAAAACAGCTGAAGTGGTTTTGCTCCTGCTAGGGAGATCTGACCAGTTGCTGTTCTTTCGTATTACATGAATACATGAATGTCATAATGAGCCAACCTTCTGAAAACAGAATTTTAGAGTTGTTTAGAGCAAATGTTTTTTTTTTTCAGTCAAAACACAAATCCTACATTGTTTTTTGACACTGTGCATCATTCAAGTCATGAACTAGGAAAAAAATAATCCGTATTGATATTTTTCAGAAGTTTGCAGTAGTTCATTTTAATGGTAGTATAGTAAAAGAAAAAGAAATCAATGTTGAAAATGTTTAAAAATTTTACATGTCCTTATTCTCAGAGTTTATTGCACCTGGCATTCAAGTTATTCTCTCTCACAAGGTATTTTTTCCCCTTTATTCTGAAACACCCATGGAGTAACACTTAGGGCTTGATTTAATTTTCTAAACATAGTTATCTCTGGCTGTTCCACACATACAGAGTTACCTCCATGTAGTTGACATGCCTGCTACAGAACTTAAGGGGGACCCTGACACTTACCAAGTGGAAGATGGAGACATGTATATTGACACAACAGAATCAGGCCTGAGGAGTCATAAAAAAGGTTGCAGTTAAGACCTCTGGATTTTGGAGTCTGGATGTGGATGAAAATATGTCAGCTAAGTATAGAGATCTAGTTCATGCAGTTGATGAATTCTGGAGAGAGAGCGTGCAGAGCTACTTCATGGTGGGTTGAATAGTCTTGCAGAGTCCACTGACTGTATTGTTTTGGGATTCAGTTCTGCTGTCCTCACATAGAAACTTCCTGTCAGAAATGTCCCAAGGTATGGCATTCAGATGCTACTCCAGAAAATTACAAGCCTGCCAGAAACTGGCCTCATATTTGCCCCATCTGTAAACAAACACCTATGTTTGGACAACTGAATCAAGCTGAATCTCAAGAATTATGACAAAAGACTGAATTGCACTGATAACTGGATGGGACAATGTTTATGATACAGGAGACAGAAATCCTAGCTAGTCTGAATAACATTATTCTAATAGCAGGAATGAGGTCTCAGAACCCATGCATTAAGACAAGAGAAAGAATATGGAATGTTTGTCCTACCTCACAAAATGCCAGCATTTAACTCATCTTTCCCTCCCATTCCTGCCTTGTGCAGGAGAAGGACTTCAGTAAGTCCCTTTCAGTAAAATCTTATTGAAAATAAATCTAAAGCAAACAATCCCAATTATTTCAGAAGATGCAAACTATGAAACTCAGCTGGATTTAATCTTATTAACGACTGTTTACATGGGTGGATAATGATAGGACAAGGGGGAATGGTTTTAAACTAAGACAGGGGAGGTTTAGGTTAGATATTAGGAGGAAGTTTTTCACTCAGAGAGTGGTGACACACTGGAACAGGTTGCCCAAGAAGGTTGTGGATGCTCCATCCCTGGAGACATTCAAGGCTAGGCTGGATGTGGCTCTGGGAAGCCTGGTCTAGTGGTTGGCGACCCTGCCCATGGTAGGGGGGTTGAAACTAGATGATCATTGTAGTCCTTTTCAATCCAGGCAATTCTGTGATTCTATGATTCTTCATAGATCAAACAGGTGAGTAAAAGGGGTCTACTAGAGAAGAGTTTATGTCTGGGAAAGCCTATACAAACAATTCATTTAAGAGTTTTTGAATAAAGTTATGTAAAATTCAACCAGCTTTTTAAAAATATTTACTCATCAAAACTGTCAGGCACTTAACTAACACTTTACAGATCTTGATGTCTTTCTTTAATCTAGGATTAAAATTTTTAAAATATTTATTGAATAAATGGGGCAGAGTGAGGACTCCTAGGTCACTGAGACCCATTACCAAGTATGTGTGACATCAAATGGTTTTACATTTTTTCATCCATTGTTTTTTGTGCAAGGCAATTTTATATTTGTCTTTTCCTAAATGTGTTATTTTCTCCCAACTGAATTAAAAATTCATTTCAAGCTTCCTCCTTATGTAGTGGTAGTAATGGTATTGATATGGATGAACTCTGGCTGGTAATAGAGGGTCTTCAGGATAGGTGGATTCCCTGGCTGGAAAGTAATACAGGTCTTGAAGCATGAAATATTTTTGCGTATCTTAATGATATGTAGTAACTACTATGAGACCTAGATGTGGGAATAAGGTGAAAGACTTGGTGTCATCAGTTCCCACTAGCCACCAGGACCTCAACTATGGGGACAGGGGAAGAACTCCCCTAGCTAAGGCTGACATTGAATAAGTCCCTTGTCATCCACTTCTACTTGGTAGGAATTATGCTAAGGATACTTTTTAGTAAATACTATGATTTCATTTTTAAAGTGTTTGTTAGCCTCCGATGCTTAATCTTTAAATTAACATGAAGCAAACTTCCCTTTCCTTTGGCATAGGAACATTTTTCTACACATTTTCCAGTGTGAACTTACTCTTTCTGGAAAAATGAATAATCAAATCAGTTCAGGTTATTGCAGACAAGCTTTTACCTCCCTTTACAAAGACACTGACACTCTTTTATCTCTTCTGAGGAATACCACAACAGAGATACCTAAGGATTGCATTTGTCTTTTTCATGGCCGCTTCACCTTTGAGGCTCGTAGCTCCCTCAGATGAAATTCATCTCATACAGATATATCTAAGTAGTCAACCCAGGGTTCCTTTATGGTCGATTTAGAGAAACAGGCACTAAGGAATCACTAATCTGGCCAAATATCTATTTCAGAATGACATGGACTATGCCATAAAAGTGTTTCCTATTTCTCCCAGTTGACTGTAATGGCATACATCTGTCTTTGGTCAAATGAGTTTCTTTTCTTGCAATCAGGGATCAGTTAATCAGTTTTTCATATCATTGTCATATTTAACCAGAAAGTGCCAGGAAAAAAAAAAAATCTCTTTATATATCTGGAGTCTGTGTAACTAAATTTAATCTGTTTTTTTTTTTCCTCCAGTTCTCAATGTCACCTCATTCTCCCTTTGTATCCCAGTTCATCGTCTTTGAATATATCCCTCAAATTTGTTTTATAAACAAACTTTGTCCATGATCTCTTATTTTCGTAGGTATGTCAAAAATGGAGTTGTTAAATGAGAACCCTGTAAGCTGATCCTTGAAAAATACTGAGCAATTAGCTGAGAACAAAACGTTCCATAACAAGACAGAGGAAGTAATTTCTATACCTACTTTTAAATTCTTACATTAATTGACATGTTTTGTCAGATTACATGAGAGCATGCTCCATTGTAGGAAGTGCTTTTGAATTCCAGAGATACTAGACATGCTCTGTTCACCATAGTATATTTTCTAAAAAAACTTTTTCTCCACAGTATCCTCAGACGCTCTCAAAACAAGTCTGGATAGGTTTGTCTATTCTTTCATCATTTCCTGAACAGTGACAGCTACCTGAATTCTGTATGTTTCCATTATTCTGAATTTCCCAGCAGTTCATTTTATTCATATTGTTGTGCTCCTTTCTTGTTTTATTATTTAATTTATTTCTCAAAAATACAGCTTTTTAAATAAAGGGTAGGATCTGGGCTGCCTAATATGTTCACCTAGCTTGTATCCTTCTTTTGTTTATTAAACATGTATTTCATCTTCAGGAATATGATTGCATCCTCTAAGTAGCAAAATAAGCAAGGCAATTATTTTGGAAGGCCTCCAAGTCCTCTCTACCTAATTTCAGTGTCCAAGGAACTTAGTTTCACTGTCTTCTCTGTATCTAGGGCAGGAAGAAAGATAGTGAAGATCCACTATCCTTCTGCCGCATAAATAATCTTCTCCACCATCTTGAGTCAGTTAGTGGTCTAGTCCAAGAAGAATCTGGCAATAATATTATTTTAATGCAGAGGCCATCTCGTGGATATGTCTTACCAGGAGCCTTTTTGGTAACATGACTTTGGAAAACAATATATCCTCTGTTACTGAAGACAACAGATATTTCCGGAAAGTGTTCTGATGGTTGGTGCTGCTGATTTTTCATAACAAGGAATTCTCAGCCATGTGTCTGCCTTTTTTTTTTGCAATTTTCAGATAAATCTGAGGTCTGCACACCTCTTTCCTTTCTCACTCCGAATTATCATCATATCTTCTCATAAGCTCTTTTTTTTTTTTTTTTTTTTTTTTTTTTTTTTTTTTTCCCCAAACTCCACATGTAAATAATTTACATGAAGTTGTTACTTTTACCTCTGCCAGATCTGGCATCCATTTATGTTCCTTCTCCCAGCCTTCTTTACTTCCAACCCAGCTATCTTCATGACTTTCTCTTATTACATGACCTTTGAAGAGAAATGAAGGTATTTCACAAATATTTTCTTTGAGCTGCTATTGAAACTCTTCTGTTTTATGTTCTCTGTTAATTGAGACTGGACTCATTTGACTGATATTCATGGAGGTCTTTTCCAACCTTAGTGATTCTATAATTCTGTGATTCATATGATGCAGTTGTCTGTTCCAGAGCTATATCTCTTAGCTCCTCGCCTATCCAGTTGAGAGAAATAGGCATTTTTAAATTTCTCCTTAAACTGCCTTCATCCCACATAGGTGGGATTCACTGCAGAATGAATCCCTAAATTAAAACATACCTATGTCTGTAAGTTCTTTTTTAAGCTTGTCAGGTAACTGTGCACTACTAAAGGATGGAAGCTGGGACTCCCCATTAGAAGCTCAAGCCAAGGCCTTTGTCTCACTTCCATCATAGATATGGATTACCCCTTGAAAATTATAAGCTGTAACCAAATCAAGTGATAAAACAAACAAATGTAGTCATCTTTAATTTAAGAAAATAAATATATATCCATACACATCCAGGAAAATTACATAAACGCCAGCTGTTTGAAAATGTTCTTTCAAAAATTTTTGACAAAAAATATTTTCACACTTTTTCTCCAGCAAATTGTTTACATAAGTTCTTTTCTTTCCACATATCTCTTGATATTTCCTTTGTCAAAAAAGAAAATCACTGTGCCTCACTGATTAAATAATCGTCAACCATAGCCTAAAAGAAATGAAAGAAAAAGTGTAGCACATCCAAAGAATAACTCTCTCATCTGCATGAAAATTATTTTCATCTTGGCGGTAATTTCAGAGTTAAATGCTGCAGCTTTCTGAAAATATATTTCAGGGCACTGAAGGCAAAAAAGAAAATATGTTTATTTTTAAAATAAATTTTCATGAAGAAAAAAAACATCTACTGAAAAACATTCATATTAGAATGAAAATAAATTCCCAAAATAAAACAATTAGAAATTCATGTTTTGCTCGTTACCACTTAGGACATGTGAGAGAACTTTTTTTTTTTGGTGTATGTTTAAGGTATAAATCCAAACATTTGACATTTTTTATTTAGATATCATTGGAAAGTATAGCTGTATGCTGTATCCTTACACATTCCAGTGGCACTGGTTTGAGAAAGATTTGCTTGGTCCTGTTTAAGTAATGATAAGTTCAGTGAAGAATTCTTGAGCCAGTAAACATCTAAGTTTGTACTCACCCGGCATTATGTGAGAGATTAGTTCATAAGGTTTGAATAAGTCAGCTTTTTGTTGTATCAGGAGCAGCTTGCTGAATATACTGCAAAACTGAACTCTGAATCAATTACAAAATCTTCTTTTTGAATTTAATTTGTTCTTGTATTTCTTTCGCAAAGAAAAAACAGAATCAATATCATTTAATTTACGTTTGATCACACTACCAAAAAGCATAGAAAGAAGTTTCATGGCTAGTGTGTAGCAAACTTTTTCATTATTTACTGAAAATTTGCTGGTACAGTTGTGATGCAAGTTCCTGTATAGTTTGCAAGTATTTGTTTCTTACGTGTAAAATGATTTTAAAAATATAGTAATTAAAATTCTTATCTTGTTTCTCCAGGAGTACACTAATGTTGTCTCTCTAGACTTGATTTTTTTCTTTAATGCTCAAAGTACTCCATTAAAAGAATGGGCAAAGATCTCAAAACTAAAAGACTGAACATCACTACTGTAGAAGTTGAAAGGTACAGAATATGAACAACCATTTCAGCTGGTCTAAATCTTGTTCATGAGTTCCTCTGATTTATCCTTCCATTGGCCCTTCTAGGAAAGTACTTTTTTTTTCCCTTTTGCCCCTTGTCTTCTATATTTCATTTCATGTGTCTATTGAGGCTATGAAAGATAAAGCTATCTGCTTTTTCCTGTAGTAAAGAACTATATGGAATCAGTTCACCTGTCTGTCACTCCTCATTAAATTCTTACCCTCTTCATTCACATTCTGATCTTTGCAAATGAACATTTGCTTAATAAATGTTCCCAAGACTAACAGTGCAGAGTGAAAATCCCACACAGCAGTAAATTATTAACTCAGTCACAGGGGGAGTGCCATATATGACTTTTCAGAATGAGTTATTATGTGGATCATCATGTAATTATGAATTTTTCAAGCCATGATAGAGGAAAATTGAATATTTAATATTTTATGGACATATTCTGCACTGAGGACATCTTTCAAAATTTTATGATAATTTTTGGAGTGAGCAAAGAGCAGAACAAAAGTTACAAAATAATTACAAAGTGGAATATTTAATCACCATGGACATTGTTGGTGATTTCTCAAATTGCATAATATAATCAAGGTCGTGAACTTTTAATCACGATGTATTCAAATGGAAAAAATATGTGCATTAAAATTAATCTACAAGTATGTTTTGATTGTTTAAATAATGAGAATATGAGACTTCATACTTTATTGTATGATAGGTAGAATGATGTAAATATTCATGGCAAGATAATGGGCTGTCAAGTGCTCCTGAGTAGTCATGGATTGCCCCTACATTGAGCATTCAGTAATACAGAAACATGAGCATAAACTGATGCTGCTTGCTCCAGGAATGCTTGCTGGGTGCAGGGAACAGAAGGAGGAGAAACGCAGGTGCCTAAGCATAGCCAATCTGAACACTGTGGGCTACTCACAGTGTGCCCACGAGGCTGGCAAAGATAACACAAGATCTTTGGGAGACCGGAGACCTCCTAAAGCAGCAGCTCAATGCCAGGCAGGATTCCCTAAGGCATCTGAACAGTGTTAGCCACTTTATATTTAGCTTGAGAAGCCCACAGAGAAAACCACAGAATATACAGCTTGTACATGGCAAAAGTCTGGAAATACTTTTTGGCTTATGAATATCTCCAAATGTCTAAAAAAAATACGCTATAATTCTATTTTATTTTATCTGTTTAAAAATTTTAGATTTTCGACTCTTTTCAGACAAAACTGTGCTCATGTGACATTTTCTCACCCTTCTGTCTGGATGAAGACAGGTCCTGCAACATGTCAGGCTGAGAAGAGCTACTCAAAAAAATAATTGAACATGCTGGCCTATTTACTTACTATTTACTTTACTTCTTACTTAAGAAGTTCCAAGGTAATAAAATGCTTCTAATATCACATGTCCACTTTGGGATGAATAAGGACATGTATGTACATTCTCATGGAGTGCAATTTATAATTTTTCAGTGGGATGTACCACTGAACATCTAACTGACCAATGCTGTGTTCCTTCCTCTAAGGACAACTCTCAGAACCACTCAGGAGATGCTTCTCATATTTGAATCATTTCTTCATTTTTAAACAAAGCTCTAAAGTGTGTAGGTGAAAAGAACACCATTTTTTTAAGTTACTAATAAATCCAGAATCATAAAATGCTTGAAACACTTAATGTCAAGTGCATGATTGCAATATATGATAAGGATGTTATTTCTTCACCTTTTGCAAGAATATCACTGATAAATGTCCTCACTCAAACCCTGCAATGATGTCAACAACAAATAACATTTCCAGTCCAGGTAATTATATATATTTTTTAATCTGTAATTACATTGGCAATTTCAAATATGGACAATACCTTTTGTTGTTTCCTATTTCAAATATGTGTTTAGATTTCTGCATCCTATTAAATGACTGCTCTCTTCCACAATGCCTGACTGTCAGAGACAAGTTAAATAGATGAAGGATTCGGGAACGAATGCATGTACATGTGTGATGACTAGTAGTATTTTGAAATAGTATAGATTTGCTTAATATTCATCCAAGAAACTTTTTCATATCTCTGTTTATGAAATTAAGCCATCAAGATTATGGTCAGAAAAGCATGTCGTTCCCAGTTCTGGATTTTCATGCCTGTTCCAGTGATACTACCTAGGAACTTTTGCCTTTGTATAGATCTACAGAATAAATATCTTGCAGTCATCTCTGAAATTCATTTGCAGAATTGAAGTGAATTCAGGTTGTTCCAATGTCAGTAGTCTGTGGCCCTGACAGCCAATGGCAGGATCATTGGGTAGGTCCCAGACAAATGCCCAGGTTCATTTCCCCTAATAGTAAACTGTCAGCTGACATAAGTTAAGCAGAATGAATCTATAGGAGTAGCCTAGCTTCAGAATCACAGACAAAGGCGAATTGCAGCCTGTGTAGTTCAAAAATATCCACAAATCTACAGTGACTGCAAGCCTTTCCCCGCTTCCCTCTTGCATGTCATGGTGCCTGGGACCATGGGAGTATTCAGACACACTTGAATTCTTCAGAGGGATGAGAAGGCTTGCCAACACATCTCCCTTTATCATTCTGTATAGCAAATAGCCAAACTGTACTTTTCAGGATACCTACAGTGATTAATCTTCTGCAGCTTGTTCAAGAATGTAGACTCAATGAGCTTACTAACCTTGAATCTGCTCCTGATGAAATCAAAGCTAAAAACCTTTACTGGAGGTGCAAAAGACTGTTACAAAGACCATGAGCCAGTCTTAGAGCAAGAATCAAAGAAAATTATTTATACTAAATTATAGGGTACCATGGAGTAATGTACAGAACGGTATAAAAACCTGATATTTCAAGTGGGTTCTGACTGGGAGTCACTTACTAATAAAGAAAAATAGATGGCCTAGTTTTGTAAAGCCTCAAAGCTTTATTTTTGGTTTTAAAAAACATTGCTCCCAACCAGTGTGCAGAACAAAGTCCTGACTGACAAGGGACAAGCACAATACCCCCCACTACATTAGTGTTTTCTTTGAATAGTAAACAAAAGCCATATTTAGCACTTCCATAGCACTTTATATGCTCAAAGGACTTCACTAACCATTACTGGCATAACTAGATGCTTCTTATATGCAAATGAATGCAGATATGAGAGTAGGCATTAAGAGGCAGAATATTAGAATACATTAGCAAACGGACAATAGGAAACAGCTGTTTTGACTGGCTGCTGAGCATCTGAGTAGGGAGGAGAGAGCAGCAGAATCTAGTGCTCAGAATTATGGAAGGAATTGTGCTGATTGCCATCGCGGCTTAGAAACTCAACACTTAATTAACAATATAAATATTTTAAAAATTAACATTTTATAAAACCACATTAACAGATTCCACTGTGGGAATGGGAAAGGTTTAATTCACAGTTGGCTGGACTGGTGGCACCCAGCCTTCATCCTGTTGCCTTACAACAACACACTCGGTGAGAATTAATACAACACAATTCATGCCCTGTCATGTCTCATTACTTAATTATGAAATGTCTTTAGTACTTTGGACATTACTGAGCCTGTTTGATTGGCTGTGACTGATGTCATACCCACTTTAATACTAACCGGTACATGCATGGATAGGCTTGTCCCCCTCCTCACCATTTTCCTTCTTTCTATTCATGAATTCTATTTCATAACAGTAATAATATACTCCGGGCAGTGCATTTCTAGGAAATTTTTGCATTTCTCAAGTGGGGAAAGTCATTTGGCCTTTCAGCCTTATGCCTTGCAAAACCTTCCTAGGCATGATATAATTGGTCAGAAATACACTATCTTGTATATAATAATCCTTACATGCCACTATTTCTTTTTCACTAGACCAACCCTAATAGTCCTCAGCACATAAAGAGAAGTTGTCAGGTGTGTTGCTTTTTTTATTTTTCAAATGAGACTCTCGGACATATTTGTATAGCATGGACTGTTTCATGCACATATAATTTAAATGCATTAATTTACAAATATTAATCATTTAACATCCTGTATAAAATGTAATGGCCACATTCTCACGTCCCTTGACAATTCCAGAGCACTGTCTGGAACAGTGTCTCTAAGGTGGCAGCAGCACAAGATGTTACACTTCATTTAATAAGAGCATCGAGCCACACGCAGTAATATAATAGAATGCTCAGATATTTTTACAGTGAGATGCTACAATGATTGTTTATGAAAGCTTAAAAGCAATCATTCTTGTAGACCCTAAGACTCAAATCTTTGAGTCTAGTGATCAAAGAAAGTAGAAGGCATGGTTTAAGGTAAACTCCTGAAGTCAAAACTAACTTGACGTAGCAAGAGAAAATAATTTAGGCGTGAAAAATATCCTCAGATTTAAATAGGAAAAATTCTTCCAAGATGTTTCTAGTCCCTTGAGAACTGAATTCTTAAATACACACTCTTCTGCTTATAGATCAGCAGAGTTGGGCTGAAATCTGAGTCAACTTCATCTCTTCTGAGTTAATAGGATAATTTTTGATGTTATGACTCAGCCTGCCATGAATACCTTGTACTCTTGTAATAATTTCCAACCAGCTATCTCTAATCACTCAATCACCTCAAATGAGTCTGCCTTCTGGCAAAGTGCAAAAGGAAAGTCAATTTATAGAAACAAATTGATGACAGTTTGTGAAGTTAGCATTTTTGATACCTGTAAATCTAAAATGGGAAACCTACCAGTAAAATATTCTTCCAGTACTTCCATCCTTGCCTTATTTTTTGTTTCTCTTGGAGGTGTAATCTTCCACTGTCTGAACTGCTCTTTTTCCCTAAAATCCTCTAATGTTACCAAGTAGCTAAAACACTTCACCAACCACATACATCTTCAAACAATGCGAGGACAAAGATGACAGCTTCCCCTTTCTCTTAAGGAAACTGATGTTGCACATTATCTGATAACTCCTGCATACCAAGGGCTGCAGTAGACCTAATCATAGTGAAGGAAAGAATGGAGGATGGCTGGGCAGCAAAAACGCATGACTGTCTTAAGGGGCTTTAGTTCTTCCCCATCCTGATCTGGTCTTCCCTTGTCTGTTACAGCTGTACTGCAGAAGTGAAGCAATATTTCACTCAGTGCCTCTACTGAAACTCTGCTGCCAGAAATGGTGACTTCCTCTCTGTCAGAATGAGTTGATAAATGTAATGAAGGCTACAACCAGAAGTAAACATACTTCAGTAGCTGGAAAGATCACACCATTCTGCCATCTATATCAAAGGGCAGTTAAAGCTCTGAAGAGGCTGCTCTTTAAATAACTGGGGCAAGAACAAGTTGAATATTTTAAATTTGAATGATGTGTAATGTCAAGTTTATAAATAAGTAAGAAATCGGAGCTTCTTCAGTTTTGGTATACCTGCTGTAAACTAATATGGTCCTAGAGAAAAGAAGGGGTAAGGCTGACAAGTATACAAGCCCTGCTTGTATAAAGCAAGAGGGTGTGAATTGGAACAGATAATTGGGATATAGTCTGTGAGAGATTTTTCTTCAGAGTGAATATTCAAGACCTCTAAAAAAATGTGAGTATGTTGAAGTTTACAGGTCAGGAAGGATCTGAGCCAAATCTTAAAATACAGCACGCTTTTTAAAAGAGGGAAAAATTGAAAAAGGAAGTCATCATTAAATTCCAGAATGATGGTGGACTTAGGGAGGCTAGGGTGTCCCACCACCCATGAGCACTAACCCAAAAGCTTCTTCTTTAGGTAATTATTTAAATTCCATCTATCAGAAAAGAAAGACTTAGTCCTTAGTGGTGTCTTTTTTTCCTCTCGTAGGCAATACCTTAGGCTCTGATACTTGAATTTCTTGATATCCTTTGGGACCAGCTCCTGAGTGATTGGAGCATTAACGGCACTGCATTTAGATACCCCCATATCTGCCTGAGGGACATTAATCCAGGCTTCCTACCTGCTGAAGAATGCCCTCATCAGCAAACAGCAGTTATTCTGAGGCTGAAAGCTCTCAGTCTTCTTGTTAAGCCATTTCACTTTGCATAAAACAAACACTCCTTCATACAGAGAGGGAGCCAATACTGCCTTCCACCTGAGTTTCCTAACCACTCAGCTACGCATCCATCTTCATCTACTTCCTGATACAACTGCATCCTCTGATACAGGACAGGCAGCGTTCTACAAGACAATTCTAACAGCGAAGCTGTCAGGGGAAATAGCAGGAAAAAAATCCTTCTCCACTGTGTGTGTGGAGGGGGCAAAGGCTTAGCTGGCCAGTTCTGCACTTCATGCAAGCAAACTCTTACTTTATGACTCCCAGAAGGGCCTAAATAAGAGAATGAGAGAAGGGGGTCAATGCATCATAGTAATAGTAGGCAGACATACACATTCAACTACATAAATTTCTGGGTTTTCAGCACTTTTAGGATCAGGCCTGAGTGTTATTTTCGCTGGTGTTTCCCATAATGAATTTAGACACTTGAAAAGGAATATGAGTATTTCAGTTTCCCTTGAGAATTTGAACCTGACTGTGGGCATCACAAACTATAAAACAGTTTGAGAATTGTATGGATTGGCATCAGGTAGGTGACAAGTAGTAGCTCACCATTGGATGTTATGCATATAGGTCTTGGAGTGCAACAGATACATAGAACCAATCCACTCTTTCATTAGTTACAATTACGTTGTACTTAACTTTAGGATTATTTAATTATTTTCCTAAAATTCAACAAGCAGACCTTGAACAAGATTATGATGGACATCTGTTTTCATACATATGATTTTTCTGACAGTGAGTATTCAATCACGGAAGCCTAAAAAATGGCAGTAATAATAAGGAAAAAATCAGATAGTCACAGTGGATTATTTTACCATCAGAGAAGAAAGATCTGACAAATTAAGACAACTAAATATCTGTAAACCACAAACCCTCCTCATTGATGCAAATTCCTTCTCTCTCTTTAGGATTAGACTGACTACATTTTGCTCTTGTTTATTATCAGAGTAATAGCCTTTCACCTGAGAAAACAATGCGTTAACAGAGTGACACATCACATAGTAGTTTAAATAATGACAAAATCATAGATGAATATAGTTTATGAAATTCTGAAGTTACAGTTTTTTCAAGAAAAAATTATTAATTTTTTTGAAACCAATTGCGCAGAAAATCAATGGCCAAACTGTTCATCAAACTAATTTTACTACTAAATGGAAGAGTACTGTACCCTGACAGTATAATTAATAGAATAAACCCACAAAATGTACAACATTTCATATCATTTGCAATATTTAGAATAATGGATTATCTCCATACTTTTTTTTTTTTTTTTTTTTTTTTTTTTTTTTTTTTTTTTTTTTTTTTTTTTTTTTTTTCAGGAGGAACACATGCATCCATTTTTTCAGCAAGGAGTAGAAGTTTCAGGAGGTTGTCAGTTTGAAGATATTCTCATCTTAATCATACATCATTTGCTTTGTTCGTTATTATCCAGGTGACACCAAGGAATTGCATAAATAAGGAATACTGCCATGTAAGTATTAAAATGCAACACCTATTTTTACTCTGAACTGATAATGGGGCCATGAGTGATATGATATGATAAGGAATACAATTTATTTCTGTTGAAGACATTTACTGTCACTGTTAGCACATACCTTTGCACTAGCAGCATAGTTTATGTTTATCACAAGAGCTGTCATTCAACTGACAGATGACTCCAGCAGCTGAACATAAAGCAATCACTGAAATTGTTCAGTGATTCCTAATCTACTTTAACAATGTATTCCAAATTCCCATCATTTTATGTGAAACCATAATTTATTTATCAGTGTCACTTCTTATACAGCCTTCATCACTCCAGTATTAGCACTTCCCAATATTATTAAGCACATATGGAAGCTACATTATTTCTCTCTCTCTCTTTCTCTCTCTCTCTCTCTCTGCTTTCCACTCAGTGAACAGAATTATTTTATTTCACCATATGTCTATATCTCCATGTATTTCTGAAAAATAATAAATCTAATTTGTCCATCATAACTTTTACCATATGCACATTCATATATCTATCTGAAATATAAAGATACTTTTTACATATAGATACACACAGAAATGGTAAAAATTGTGATGGAGAAGTGGGATTTGTTCTTTCTTCCCAAATACGTAGATTTCATTTTCTGGGGAGACTTTATCTGCTTTTCTTGCACCGGTATCTTGAATGTTTTCTTCCAGAGAAACCACTCTATCTGGCAGAAGGGCTACAGATGCACCGGTCTTTAAGTTTCTTGGTTAATTTCTCATTTCCCCATCTGCTCTGACCGGTGCATGGTCACATGAAAAGCAGTTGATGACATTTCCCCCACACTGGCCTAGACAGTCCTAGCACAAGACAGTTACTCTCAGGAAAAACAGCCATGCCTGTAGCAAAGCCTTTCTTGATTTTTTTTCCAAATGTCCTTTTTCCTTCTCGTGCATGCCTACCCTTCTCAGAATCCAGTATAGGTACATCATGGTCACCTCAGAGAAAGAAGCTGTAAGGAGTGACACCTGGATTGCCGACCCTTCCTATGTTCCCTCAGGCCATGCACGCTGGCCTCTAGCCAGCAGCTGCCTCTCAGATCACGCTGCCTGCACGTCTGTGTGCAGCAGCACAGCCCCTCTCCATAACTGTGTCATCTGGGCCACTTCCATCAACTCTCCACTGATCTGTCTGATCAAGAGCTGTCTCTGGAAAAAGAACACGCAGGGAAAATGGGTTTAGGGTGCCTCTCTGATTTCTGTGTGTGCATTTTGGGGTGACTTTGAGAAGTCACACCTACTCCTCAGTACCAGCACAGCATCTTGAGGCAAGGCACATATCAACAATGCACATTTTGTTTCCAAAGCTCTGATTACAGACATAACCCATCTCTTCTTTCTATAGGTGTCCTTGTTTGTTCTGGGACAGAGTTAATTTTTCCATCATAGTGTCCAGTATGATGCTATATTTTGGCTTTAGGAGAAAAACAGTGTTGATAACACAGTGACATTTAAGTTGTTGCTGTGCAGTGCTGTACAGAGCCAAGGGCATTTCAGTTTCTCATACTGTCTTGCTGGTGAGGGAGGTTGGAGTTGAGAGGGGACAGCTGATCTAAACTGGCCAAAGGGTACTCCATACCATATGACATCATTTGAAAAAAAACATAAAACTGAGGGGAGTTGGCTGGGGGAGCAGCCTCTGCTTGAGGACTGGCTGAGCATCAGCTGGCAGGTGAGCAATTGCTTTGTGCATCACTTGCTTTGTGTATGTAAGTGTATATATACATACATACATACATACATATATATACAAATCCTGAGAGAAGAGAAGGCCAAAAGAAACTCTTTCTCGGAAGACATTCACACAAAGAAATGCCCCCTCCTAGCCCAGGTACTAAATTCTTCCCAGCTTGCCTGCTGAGTTACTTGAATCTAGTAGCTTGCAGCTTTCTTCCAAGACATGACAGAAATCAGTAACTGACACAGCTAGGAAATGAAGAAATATGTTTATGGTGTGGGGCATGTACTCAGCAGGGTTCCACCTTCCCTGTTCCACAGGGCAACAGGCAATCCTGTGATAATCCCAAAGTCCGTGTTGATGTGTGGATAAATTTGAACAATTTACCTATTAAATGTCCCATGTAACATCAGCTGATATTTTTAGAAGGTACCACTTTATCAAAGTTTTGGTAACAAATTTTCCATAAAAATGATTTAATTATTGTTGTTTGCTTCTTTTTAAATATATCTTTCTATGTCATATTAACTATGTAAATAATTTAAACCTAAAAACACTTAAACAATGGCTACCTAGTGAAGTAGAAGCTCTTGTCAAAGGCTGAAATACAAAGTCCTATAGAGACATACACAGAACTAAGCCGGAAAAAAGCTTATTTTCCTTCACCATTCAGAATGCAATAGTCAGCGTGTCTCCTCCTAAAAAAGAAACAAAGTCCTACATTTAATATCCTCACAATCAAAGCCCTACAGATGTCATGCTTTCTTCCTGTGCACTCCATCAGCTAAAAACCATACAACAATTCAGCAAATACAAACTTTTTACACCAAAGTGGGAGTCAATTCCTAAAGAGATGTTCAGGAACATAAATGCTTGTGCATGCTATTCCGTTTGATATTGCTACTTCGTAATGCTAGGTAGAGCACTTCTAAACACTTATGGATAGTAGCAGTAAGGGAGGGAAAAAGTAAGTTGTCTGGATTTTGTCAGAGAGCGTATGAACTTCTAGTTGTATTCATGATGTGAGGGAATGGTGGTTCTCTGCAGTCTATGATTCCAAGATTTGTTTTCAAGTTCTAAAAAAACTTGGCTGATTTACTACTATGCAGCTCGTGGTACCGATGGTGACTGTGGTATTGGCAAATTTAATCAACTAACAAGAGCAGACTGGATCTCCCACTGAAGGGCTCTGAAAGCATGTACTTCTTTGACTGTAAGGGTAACTCAAGCACCTCTTTAAGAACAACGTAATTCACTAGGTACTTACATTTTAGGTGTATTGGCTGGCTTTGACTGCACATAATATACTTGGATGAAGTACTGACCCCATGTTATATAGCTCTAAATTAAAAAAAGAATTATTTAGTGTTATTTATATCACAGGATGGACAAACAAAATTTTCTCCTTATAACTCATTGAAGTATGACTTTGGGCAAGTCAGAAAGCTTTCTTGGCCTCTTTACACCCATACAGGCCATAATTTATGATAGAGGCTATGCCTAAGTCAAAAAGGTGTAATGAAAATAAATCACTATTGCAGAGCCTTATGGGACAATGAAATAAGGGCAATTATATAGCTGGAACTAAAGCATTATTTTTATTTATAAACTTTAAAATTAATAATTATACTTTTATCATGTGTGCTTGGATGATTTTCGCATGAATTCAAGCATCTATAGGCTGAAGTGAATGAATATTGCTGTACTGCTGCCATACTCAATGAAGAATTTACTTTCACTGCACCTCATATTTATTAAAGACACAACCACCAAAGAAATGCAATCTATTTTTCTTCTTCTATTCTTAGATTAACACAAATTGCAACAAATTTGGTTTCCACTGACCATTTATTTAAAAGGGATGCTTTTACTAATCTTGCGAACACTAGCATTCATGGCAATGCTTGAATAATTCAGATCTGCTTTGCTTAAAAACAATTTATGAAGCTCCATAAATGTATGGGGTTATTATGAGCATATTGTAATACAGACTGTCTGACTTGAAGACCTAACCCTGTTAAATGAGATCATTAATGATAAAATCAAGTATATAAATAAAGCCTTAAATCTGCAGACACATAAAGCTATGGAGTTACCACGATGTTTTTCTGAATAAGGATATTTTCTTAAAGATGGATCTCCCTCAGCTGCAAAATTGTTGGAAATTTTTTTTTCCCATTAAAAATCTATATCAAGGTACAGCACAAAGCACTAAAATATGGAGATTATGTGACAAGAAAATTAACTTGTAAAAACTGCATTCTTAAAAAAAAAAAAAATCTTCCTGGTTAGGTTTTCCCAAAAAATTTCTACAGAAATTATTTTTATCCAATCTACTGTCTGTAAAATCAATTTAAACTTTCATGTGTGCATGTATGCTTATATCATGATGACATATTTTAAACTACTGACAAATAGCTACATAGCAAGACAGAAATAAGTAAAAACTTTCTTGGATTTTTAGACGGGGACTCCAGCTTGTTATTGGATGAGTCATCACAAGGTGAGACTGTTAACCCTTTGCTGCTGGAGCTTTTGGATGGTCAGAAAAGAAGCTATGAGGAAAAAATTTGCAGAAATCAAAATAGATGTATAGAATATTTGTCTACATAGAATAGCTACTGAGGGCAGAGAAACAATAATAGGGCAGAGAATAAAGCTGCCATAAAAGCATTCCCTTTTTCAGCTGTTTACAAAGGAAAGGTGAACTTCTTGTTTTTCACATTGTGTCCTAAATAACTCTGTTTTATTTCCAACATAATTACCTAACTTATATTTCCATTAATTTTACAGTTTGTCCTGTATTCAAGCCTAAATCTTCATGGTACAGATTTACAGGACTGATTAGCTTCTGTTCCTCCTATTTAGGTGGAGAATCACAGAATCACACAGAATTGCCCAGGTTGGAAAGGACCTCAAGGATCATGAATCTCCAACCCTCCCGCCACAGGCAGGGCCACCAACTTCCACATTTAATACTAGACCAGGCTGCCCAGGGCCCCATCCAGCCTGGCCCTGAACACCTCCAGGGACGGGGCATCCACAACCTCTCTGGGCAGCCTGTTCCAGCACCTTACCACTCTCATAGTAAAGAACTTAAAGAGCTTAGAGAACTTAGAGAACTTAGAGAGAACTTAAAGAACTTAGAGCTATAGGAAGTTCATAAAGCGAAACATTGCTAAGACCTTGACATCCATAATACACAGGTTTCAGGGGACAATCTCATCCCTCCTTCAAAACTAATTTTGTTTCATCCAAGAGAATGAAGGTCTTAAGTTTAGACTGAATAGTAAGAAGAATTTCTTCATGTAAAGTGTGGGCAAGCTTTGGAATGGGCTGCCCAGAGAAGTGGTAGAGTCACTATCCCTGAGGGTATTTAGGAAACCTATGGAAGTGGTGCCAAGGGACATGGTATAGTAATGGGGCATTTTAGGTTGGATTGATGGTTTGATGTCGTGATCTTGAAGGTCTTTTCCAACCTAAATGATTCTATGATTTTCTAAAAATATCCTCCTTCCTTCCTTCCTCCCTCCCTCCCTCCCTCCTCCCTCCCTCCGTGGCGGCTGCTGCCCTGGAGCCCTCTGCTTTGCACCTATTTACATGGCTGCCTCGCTTTATGGTGGTTTATGTCATTACATAAATATTGTCGATTGCTATAAAACAAGGCAAAAACCGCTGGAAAATGTCATNTCCTTCCTTCCTTCCTTCCTTCCTTCCTTCCTTCCTTCCTTCCTTCCTTCCTTCCTTCCTTCCTTCCTTCCTTCCTTCCTTCCTTCCTTCCTTCCTCTCTTTCTTTTGCTCTTTCTTTTGCTCTTTCTCTTTTTCTTTCTCTCTTTCAAGGGCCTTGTGGCCAAGAAGACAAATGGTATCCTGGGTTGTATTAGGGAAAGCACTGCCAGCAGGTCTATGGAAATAATCCTCTTGTCCACCCTGGTGAGGCTGCACCTGGAGTACTGTGTTCAATTCTGGGTTCCCCAGTGCACGAGAGATATGGAACTCCCGAAGTGAGTCCCATGAAAGGCTACTGTCTCAAATAGAATTATATACTTCATTCTTAAAGAGAAGCAATAATCAATTTATTGATATAAAATAGTGACTTAACATAACTGTAAATAAAACAATAACAAGATTTGAGATAGCAGTTATAATTGATTATTCACTGTGTAGAGGATGGGAAAAAATCACTTTTCCAGGAGATCACCCCATTGAGTCACTGAGGTTCAGAGTGGACCCTCTTGCTTTCCAAACTCCTTGAATGGAAGAAGTAAGGAGCCTAGGTGCATCTGAACCCACTTCTAGTCTCAGGTATAGTCAATGGTTTACGCCTAAAGGATATGTGCAAAGCCAGTCAAAGATTTTATCTTAGTGAAGCTTACATAGCTTAGCAAGCTATTAATCACTTGCCAAGGATCTGTAGTCGGAAGGAGTCTCTTGACATCAAGGCATAGAGGATCTCTGCAGCTGGTGTAGCCTGAAGAGGCATCCCTACTCAAGGAGAGATCCTGTCATGCAGCTAACTGACATGCAGGAGAGCTCAGTGGGCTCTTGATCTGCTCACTGTTCATGGGGTGAGATGATTGATTCATAGTCATATCTTCATACTGGTTAGAGATGTTAATTTCTTTCAAATTTGACATGAGTTGGACATTCTTCCATATTTCGCTTGAGTTGAACACTGAACAGCACTGTGATTAGGTGGGCACATTACTCAAATTAGTTTTTAGCTATTGTGTTGTTATGTTTCCCACAAACCCACATTCTGAGTAATGTGCTATAAGGGACCCTGCTTAAGCATAAAGGTTGGACTAAATGATCTTCAGTGGTCCCTTTTAAGCTCCACCATTCTATAAGTCTGTGATGATAACAAGGTATTCACCAATTTACACTTCTAAATTAATATTTGATCTTTGCTCTATTGTACCATATATTTCATTAAGTTATTAGATAACAAACTCATTGGAAATTTTATTCTTCACTTTGGAAGACTGCAAAGACTAAATTTAGTTAATGTACTTTTCAGGGTGTGAAAAAATGAGGACATGAGAGCATGTGTCAGTAGGAGAACTTGATGACATTTTGATGCTCTGAGCAAAACAGGCACAGTCCTTGTAAAAGAATATGTATGAAAATTGTACATGATCAATACAACTGTATAGTGACATCATCTAGTTAAACCAAGAGACAGAAGCACCCTCCTGTATATGTTAGGGCACTCATCACCCCCTCAAATACCACTTAGTCCACAGAACTGTAGTGCAAAGAGAGTTACGCTGTTAGAACAGAAAATGAGGGCTTGGAAATTTTTTATCCCCACTTTTCTAGTGACAGAAAATTCTTACTGATAAGAACTGGAATAGGAATCGCAGAACTGGTCTTCACCTTAGAATCTCTCATCAGAAAACTAAACATCTCATCTTCTTTCTTGTCAGCCAATTTTATTCATGGTCATTGACAGAACTGAAAGCCAGAAGCTTTATTAGACTTGCAGACTGAAAAATTGGCTTATTTTAATTTGTCTTAAAGCCCAGTGCTGTCAGCAAGTGCCTCACTGTCTGAAGAGGTAGCCTTAGGACATCTTTCGTCTGGGCAGTTAGTAGGATATGTGTGTAACAGGAAGAATTTATATATAGCTACATATTTCACACTTAAGTCCTTATCTTGGGTTATACAGATACTGTTCTTTAAGAAGATCTGAGAAATATATTCAATGTGAATTAGCATTCCTTAGTTGGGCAAGTCATTCCTTACCTAAATTTGGGATGGGAAGATATTAGATGTGTTAAGATTTATTTGGGCAAACACAGAAAAAAAAATTGTCATTTTAAAATTCTTCTTACTAGGTGTTTCGGTTTTGTAATTTTTGGTTTTCAGTATTCCACATCATAACATCATGTAGTGCACTGGGAGTTAAAGTGTTAATACTCTATCCGGGTGCCTGTCCCTACACGTCACGGAGGGACGGGCTTACTGTGGTCTCTCTTCTTCCCGACCAGCGAAGAGGCAGGTGCTCCGATAACTCTCTCTCTCCTACTTTATTTGATTTATTCGTCTTAATTTTAATTAGATCGTATTATATTATAGTTAGTAAAATAAGTTTACCTCCCTAGACGGTCTGTTCGTTTTCTTTCCTTTCCCTCCCCCTTCTCATTTTTGGGGGGGGGCTGGGAAGGGGGTCCTTGGGCCCACTGTCACTGTCACAGGCATAGACTGGTTCCAGATAACCCCGTGACACTAGGCCCTTTGAATATTTGTTAAAATATGGTGGTGACATTTAAAGGTTGCAAGCCCACTGCTGGCTCTAAATCCCTTGTGGGTTTTCAGATGGCAAAGCACAGCAATCCTCTGAAGATTGCTTATTTCCTGTATGGTTTTCAACACATCTGTTACAAACTTCTCTACAATTTTCCTTTTCTGAAGTCAAAGTAATCTCTTTGTATACAAGACATGGGAGTGAAAGATATCTTTCAATTCATTCTTGAAAGATCTGTGATAAGAATACTCTTCATTGACTTGAAGTTTGAAGAACCACATATCTCTAACATATTTAAAGTTTGTCCCCTCCACCAAATGAATAAATCTAATGATAACTGTCCTCACAATTAACAATTAACAGATATGAATCTGTAACAATCTGACAAATCTTGGCTTGTTGACAGGATGCTTACTATGTACTAGAAAGTCTAGTGTAGATCACACATAGCCTGGGAATTCAGAGTACATAACAGTGTGGTTCCAGTCTCTTTCACTGATAGGACTGGGAGAAGTGTTTGTAGAAAGTGTATAAGAAAGACTCTTGCTTTTTGCCTTTTTATATAGCAACAGAGTTCTGAATTCTGAATCCAGTTTGGATTGTGTCCAAACTCCCAACCCACTCTGGAGATAGAGTAATTGATTCATTTCTGTGCCTGTTTCTCTCACAGTATTCAGCAAACTGAACCATAATCACTGTTTTTAAAATTCTGGAGGAAATACTGCTGCCCTTGTTTTGGATGTTTGGTGCATGACTATTTCAGTCACCCAGCAAGAGGTTCAGCAGCCTTGTCTCTACATATGTACAAGCAACTCAATACCTTTCTTTTAGTGAGCATTTGAAGCATGGCTTCAAAAGTGCTCAGCACATCCCTGGTCCATCTGGCCACACTATTTCTGATGCAGGCCAGGACACAGCTGTCCGTCTTGATCACCTGGCCCACGACTTGTTCATGTTCTGCCTGCTACTGACCAGCACCTCCTGGTCCTTTTCTGCTGGGCAATTTTGCAGACGCTCTTCCTCAATCCTATACCTCTGCATGGGGTTGTTATGACACAAGTTCAGGACTTGGCACCTACCCTTGTTGAATGTCATGTGATTGGACTTGGCCCACAAATTCAGTTTGTCCAAATCCTTCTGCAAAGCCTTCCTATCCTCAAGCAAATCAATACTCCCACATACTTTGCAGACTTCCTGAGAGTGCACTCAAGTCCTTCATCTAGACAACTGATAAAAATTTTAAATAAATTTTAAATTTTAAATAAATTTTAAATAAAACCAAGACTAGGCCTGGCCATCTAGTCAGTTCTTCTTTACCTAGTGAACTGTATACCTTTCCAAGCCATGAGTAGCCGGTTTCTCCAGCCAAATACAGTGGGAGATAATGTCAAAGGCTTTATTAAAATCCAGATAAGCAACATCCGCAGCCTTTCCCTCATGTACTAATCAGGTCATCTTGTTATAGAAGGAGATCGGGCTTGAGCATTAGGACCTGCCGTTCAGAAATCCATGCTGGCTGCTTCTGCTCACTTGATCATCCTATACGTGTCATGTGATAGTGCTCAAGGTGATCTGCTCCATAACCTTCCCTGGAACTGAGACCGACAGTCATGTAATTTCATTGAACCTCTTTCCTGCCCTTACAAAGTACATATATCATGGTTCTGTAAATATGCCTAAAAAACTTGGATAACCAAGTAGTAAAATTCTGTAAGATTTTCATAAAACCAGCACTCATTGGAGCAGAACTTCAATGTTTTTTTGACATTGTTTTGTGGATGTTTTTCTTGTCATGACTATTTTCCAGTGTGCATATATAAAAAGATGGAGATGATCAATTAAATTGTAAGATTCTTTTTTCTCTTGTACAGAAGGTGGATTTCATGTTCATTGTTCCTTGAAGCTGTTCTAAATCAACATCTCTTAACTAGAGTACAGGAGATAAATTAATATTTCATTTTTAGTCTTACAATTTCCTACTTTCCACTGTCATTCTCATATCTCATGCCATCTTGTATCACAAGAGTATCTCAGCTTAAGTTCTTTGTAAACTCATCTTTTCCTGTTACTAAATTGTGCAGGAGGAAGTGACTGTCTTCCCACGAAGTTCTGTTTCTGATTTGCTGTTTCTGATATATCAGAATACTGTGATGTATACTCTTCTGAATATTATCCACATTATTTGACAGACATGAAGCAAATGACAAAATCTATGCATCCAACTATTCCATACTTTTATTTTCATAACTGACTAAATCATCACAGAAAATGGGACATATTCCAAAATATGTTACAACATCTGAGAAAAAGATTGGACAGACATATGTATAGAGAGAATTTAGAAGGAGGATCTAGGATTTCATTCTGTGCACTCTCCATCTCATGAAAAATTTGTGCTTTACTCAAAATTAATTAAAAAATTCTCCACTACATGAAATGGCATGTGACTTCTCAAATGTAGTTCTGGTCCTTGCCTTTACTCTGGCATCTGCTTCCCAGAAATGTTTTATGAAAAATTACAGTATTCCATAAATTTTCAAAGGACCTACTGTATCCACTACAATTTTATGTAAGTAGCGATAGAATTTTGTGCAATAGTTCTATCTTCTGGTGCAGGACATCCAGTAATGAGTGGAGAACCTCAGGGGTCAATACTGGATCCAGTTCTGTTTAACATCTTTATTAATGATCTGTATAATGGGGTAGAGTATATTCTTAGTAAATTCACAGATGACTCAGAACTGAGGAGAATGGCTGATGCATCAGAGAGCTGTGCAATCATCTTGAGGGACCTTGAGGGACTGGATACAGTGTCCGAAATTCAACAAGGAGAAGTACAGAGTCCTGCACCTGGGGGAGAAGTACAGAGTCCTACACCCGGGCAGGAAAAACTCCAGGCACCTGTACAGACTGGAGACCACCCAGATGTAAAGCAGCTCTGCAGAAAAAGGCCTAGGAGTCCTGGTAGTCACTGAGTTGAATGTAAGTAAGTCAGCAATGTGCTCTTGCCACTAAGAAGGCTAATGGTGTTGGCTGCATTAGGCTAAGTATCACTAGCAGTTCAAGAGGTGATCCTTCCTCTTTAGTCGGTAATTGTGAGGTCACAGTTGGTGTACTTTGTACATTTCTGGGCAACACAGTACAAGATAGACCTGCACATACTAGAAAGAGTCCAGTGGAGGGGAACCAAGATGATGAAGGGACTGGAGTACCTCACCTATGAAGTGAGGCTGACAGAGCTGAGATAGTTCAACCTGGAGAAGAGGAGTCTCAGGGCCAGCAGGAGCAGGGAGGTAATCATCCCCCTGTACTCAGCACTGGTGAGGCCGCACCTTGAGTACTGTGTTCAGTTTTGGGCCCCTCACTACAAGAAAGACATTGAGGCCCTGGAACATGTCCAGAGAAGGGCAACGAAACTGGTGAGGGGACTGGAGCACAAGTCTTATGAGGAGTGACTGAGGGAGCTGGGATTGTTTAGTCTGGAGAAGAGGAGGCTCAGGGGAAACCTCATTGCACTCTACAACTTCCTGAAGGGAGGCTGTGATGAGGAGGGGTTTGGCCTCTTCTCCCAGCCAACAAACAGGACCCGAGGAAATGGCCACAAGTTGTACCAGAGGAGGTTTAGGTTAGACATGAGGAAGAACTTTTTCTCTCAGAGAGTGGTCAGCCACTGGAATGGCCTGCCCAGGGAGGTGGTGGAGTCACCGTCCCTGGCAGTGTTCAAGAGGCACCTGGATGAGGAGCTATGAGATATGGTTTAGTAGTTTGTGATAGCAGCGCTAATGGGAGGACGGTTGGACTAGATGATCTTGCAGGTTGTTTCCAACCTTGTGATTCTATGATTCTATGATTCTAGGGGGTATCTGATACATGTGTATAAATACCAGAAGGGAGGATGCAAAGGGGATGGAGTCAGGCTCCTCTCAGTGGTGCTCAGAGACAGGAAAAGAGAGAATGGGCACAAAGTGGCACTGAGGTTGTTCCTTTTGAACATCAGGAAACAGTCCTGTGTTGTGCAGGTGACCAAGCATTGGCACAAGTTGCTGTGAGAGATTGTGGGGTCTCCATCTGTAGAGAACTTCAAAAATCATCTGCACGTAGTCATGGTCAACCTGCTGTAGGTCTCCATGCTTGAGCAGGGGAGTAGGACTAGATGACCACCTGAAGTTGCTTCCAAACATAACCATTCTGTGATTCTGTGGTTCTGTGATATAACCCTTAATATTCTGAAAGTATGAATCAGCTTGTACTACCCATAAATATTTTGAAAGTATGATTCATACTTTCAGAATATTAGCCATGCTTAACTAAATTCAAAATGAAATTCTATTTGTAAAACTGGATCTTTTCTACAAGCATTGTGTTTTAAATGAAGGGTAGGTCTGAAATAATGTTAGTTCAAGTTACTACAAGAAAATGTACCTGAGACTGCCAACAAAGCAAAACCATAATAGTTATGGAACTGAAACAGAGTAAGAGGCTTCTGTAATATCTGATATGAGCTTGTAATGCTTCAGTCTGGATGTACAAATTTCAAATGTCATCTTTCTGTAGCATTTACTTGAAGAAATTATTCTTTAGACAGTAATAGAAATCTTGTATTCTTTACATCCCATTCACATTTCTTTCTCCTTAATTATTACCTAAATTTTAACATGATTTAACAAAAATAGCAAAAACATCAATGCTAGTTTTCGCGCGCGTGTGTGTATACAGCCATACAGGCAAAATAATAGTATATGAACTTTTGCCAGTAAGTGTGATGTTTCCCACTTGTGTTCTGCTGTCATCAGTGCAAAATTTTCTAGTATGTCAGTCTCCAGGGAAAAAGAGTATATCACTCCTGAAAAGGCTGAGACCACTGGACTTTATGCAATGCATCACAACAGTGAGCAGCTCTGGCCCTTCTTGAGTCTGGTCTTTCACACCATATCAGCAGATCTAAACAAACTGTTTGATGCCATCACTTTTCATCCATCACTTCACATTGCTTTTTACCACTGGGGATAAAGTGAGTTTTTTACTTGGTGAGAAGCACAGACAGTTATCCACAATAAAAATATGTTACAAGCAAACTCAAAGGGTATTCTAATTCTGTTGATCTGCATTTCTTGAGGAATCTTTTTTTAAAAGAGTTCATTGAATTGCCTTACTTTCCCATGTTGGTTTCTGTTTGGGAGTACTCAAATGGCTGTGAGAACACTGAATATTTCGCACAACTTTGACAAAAGTCCATATCATGTATTTAGATGTGGAGGAATTGCTTCACTTATTTAATGGTTTCTCTAGTCTTAATCCTACAAAAATATGGCGAAGATTAAGATTAAGGAGAGAAGAATTCTCTGAGCCAGATCCATTCAAACATGGTTGTCCTTTCCTTTCTACCTACTCTATGACAGAGTTTGGAGACTGAACCTGAAGCCTGCAACAAACTTAAAACATTACATAGTGAAATAAATGGGCCTCTTCCAAATGAATCCCAGATGATGCCAAGTGGAGGAAGATTTATGTATAGGTTGTATAAATATTTAATGATATGACCAAAAACCTACTGCCACTTAGCAAAAAGACATTTATCATTCCTATGAAATATGAGTTTTTAGCCAATAGGACTAAAGTATGCTAACGACCTCAAGTGAATTGTATTGTTAGTCATTAAACACTTTCTGACTTCTGATTGGCTAAGACCCTCTGAGATCATAGCCCTACCATCAGCCATAAGTTATTCTGTAACAGCCAAGAAACAGGTCTGAAGTGTTTTTAAAAATAATTATAAAATTAACCATAGGCATGAAGCAGTAAAATGGTATATCCTACATGTTGATTTCAGAAAGGGTATTCCTTTGAAATTTTTGATGTAGGCAAAAAAAAAAAACACAAAACCAAACAACATTTACACTGAACTTAACAAACACTCTGACACTGAAGTTTGAAAATCCCCACCATCTGTTCAGTTAATCTATTGTTTTGTTGTTGTTGTTGTTTTCTTTTTCTGAACTGGTTTTACTGCTTGTAACACGTAGTTCTGATAAATGCTTCTTCCTTAGTGCTTGAATTCAATGTCTTTTCAGGTCCACTGAAATCTGTGAATAATGAATAAGACTCTAAATGGGAAAAAAATATGGCTATTCAGTTAAATGTGTGCTGTTAGAGTGGACATACAGTGGACTTCAAACTGCTACTTAGACCCGAAATCATTTCTAGTGATTCAGCTGGTTTCTCAAAAGCTAAATTATGTCTAAGTCTCATGCCTGTACTGGCTTTGTTGCATTGGAGTATGTATTCAAAACATTTGGCAAAGCAGGGAAAAGTCTCACATTCCCCATACTACAAAGCAACAATGCAGACACACCAATTCCAGTGTGGCAGAGCACCACTGAAGATGGCCGGGTGATATCAGCAGTTGCTTATTTGCTATGAAGGATTGAGTCAATCAGATCTGTTGACATAGCTTGCTCTTCTCAGCACTTAGATGGCCTAGGATGCTATGTTTTCCCCCTCACCAATTTTCACATACTACATGAGAAAAAGCACCAGCAAATTTTACCCAAGGAACAATAAGTAATTAACAGAGCACTACTGGAATTTCAAAGACTTGGACTTCTTAGTTCTGAGCAGCAGTTTTTGTTAATTTGCTCGTAAAATGCAAAGTTTTTCAGAAGAAGCATTAAGTATGGGTGGCACCTTAATATGTTACAATTTTCTAGTCTATCCTTCAGAAAAGTGTACTTTTTTCTTTTGTTAACTTTCCAGCTCACTGCCATTCAGACAATAGATTGGCTGGTAAGTTATCTAAAACACTCGGGACATTAGCAAATTCTAATTGGCTGTGTAATAGGAGGAGACAGCATGTACAATATTAAACCACTTCTGAACCACCTATTTTCTGTATGTAAATCAGACAGAAACAAATGTTTGGCCCCAGCTGGGTGAAAAGTCCCATTTAGAATTCTTTTCCTCTTCTTTGTTCTTTGATGTTCTGCAAATGAGCTTTAGAACTCTGCTCTTCACACAATTCAATTTTACAGGCCCATTATCTGAGATATAATGTGGAGGTTAAATATATCAGGGCAGCCATTATGTGAAAATAATTAACAGTAATGAATAATGCACTAATTCCACTGATGAGAGATGGTTATATGTGTAATGAAGTGTTGGGGCAGCCCTGACAAATGAAATTAAAATATTTAAACACTGTTTTATGATATTACTTTGCTCATATAATTTCCTTTACCTACAATGAGCCACTTCGATTATCGTCATTATCTTGACAGCTCTGAAGGATGAAATAGTGCAGGTTAATGTGACAGCGATTAGTCAGAGAGAAAATCCATCACATAAAGCAGAACAGAGTGAGGGAGAAAGGTCTCTGTACTTTGCTGTTTCAAACATGAGAAGAATGATGCTATCAACATCACTTCAATATTAAATGGATAGAATTATCTTGTCATTCATTTGCAGCCTCTGAAGAACTACCTATTTGTACCTGCAAAGGAAAGGTCAGCCTTTCTTTTATCATCCATGAAAATATGTTGATGGATTCCTTATATCAATAATGGTGGCAGAAACAGAGACAGGAAACGAGCTGGGAAATTTAAAAGGGAACCACTCTAAGTTTTGTGTTCAAATCTCTTAGTAGTTTTAGATTTTAGAGCTTAACTTTAGATGTTGGTGTGATCTTCAAAAAATGCACAGCACAAAATTAAACTGAGATACTGACATGTCTTGTGCAAGTTGCTCTAAATAGTATTTATACAGTAAAAGGGACTGCCTATTGCACAGCTACTCCTCATGCATATGTATATGTATAGACGTATGAAATGCCTATGAATACACACAAAATCTGAAAATATTTCTATCTATATTCCAGGCCAGGCTAAAGTCAGATACATTATAGTCAGAAACATTACAGACATCTTATTTTTAAAAATATGGAGCACACTTATTTTTAAAAGTACTGAGGCAGGACCAGGCTGTTGGAAATAAGTTTTATGGATCAGGTAGAACACACATGGGCAGTTAGGTACCCATGTTGAGGAATCAGCAGAAAGATGTACCTGGGGAGAGATGCAAAGGAGCACATAAGTATCAGTCACTTAAACTGACAGATCTGAGGCATGCAAGTCCAGAGCACCAAGACACTCAAACATGCTCCAAAAAAGGAACTGGCTTTCCTTTCCTAGAATGCAGATAGATTTATGATTCCAATGGTTAAAGCATTCTATTGGGATTCTCTTTCACAGTCCCTGTTCAAATAGAGAAGAGTAGAGATTTGAATCTCTTATTCTCAAATGAAATCTTAATTTATCATAAAACCCTTAGAAAAAGCACAGACACACCAGCACTCAGTAACTCTTGTATTTCCCTCAAATGCAAACCATTTAGATTCAGATTCTTTCTGCTTCAGTTTTGTGTTTGAGGGGAATCATACTGTTTTGGGAGGTGGGTGAATGAAGAAGACGTAGCTGGGTTTGTGCAGAGCCACACAGGAATCTCAGAGATACCAGCTGTTGTGGTTTAACCCTGGCAGGCAGCTGGGTACCATGCAGCTGTTCGCTCAGTCTCCCCAGGTGGGATAGGGGAGAGAATTGGAAAGATAAGAATGAGAGAACTTGTGTGTTGAGATAAAGACAGCTTACTAGATAAAACAAAAGCAGCATGCACAAGCAAAGCAAAACAAGGAATTTATTCACTACTTCTCATTGGCAGGCAGATGTTCACCCACTCCCAAGGAAGTAGTGTTTATCATATGTGATAGTTTCTTGGGAAGAAAAACAGCATCACTCCAAATGTCCCTTCCTTCCACCTTCTTTGCCTCAGCTTTTATTGCTGCTCTGAAAATAATAAATTTAACTTATACCTAGCAAACAAATAAACAAAAATTGGTAAATTTAGCAAAGGGTCACCTTCTCTGTTTCTGCAAGCCATTGTAAATGCAGTTATTCTTACTATTGCCATTATTATTAATTGTATATTGTGGTAGAGCACAGTAGAAAAAAAGTGAAAGATGTTCTTGTTCTGAGCACTACACAGGTACAGCATACTGAAGAGCTTGTAATTTAAATAGACAAGACAGATCAAGGCTGTGCGTGCAGCCACTTTACTCAAGTGGCAGGAACAACACGATGGCAGCAAATGTCATGTTAGTTCCGCAATGTAATGATGGCAGAGGGAGGGAGGTGTTATTCAGGGCTGTGGGATATGTCGATACTGCTCAGCATCATTGTCTGTCCTGCAGGGCTGCAATCATGTCTTGGAGGCAGAGCTCTGCACTGAGCCCACACAGAGATGCTATACCTCAGAGGAAGCTCCTGAAATCAAAAGAGTGTTTTCAGCAGGCATCCTGCCTCTAAACACAGGTTGGAAGGGCAGTTCCATCAGCCATGGATATGGATAAAGAAATTGGAGCAAGGAACAGCTCTGTGAAACTTTTGTACACTCTTCCCTAATGCTTATCTCTAGGGATGCTCCAGAAATACTCTGGGTTATCCTTGATGAAGCATGGCATGGTGACATCTTGTGCACAAAAAGCCATCTGAAAGATGAAATGCGTGCAGCATAGCAAATATCGTTGTTTTAATTTAAATACAATAGAAACTCATGTCTCTGTCATGTTCAGCTAAGAATCTGACTTTTAACTGCATTGCCAGGTAGAGATGGTTATTTGTAGTTTGCTCTTCTCCAGGGCAGTTTGCTGTGCCTGCCAGCTGAGTGGGCAAGCCACCACAGGAAGCAGATCTAAAAAGTTGAGCAAGTCACAAATCCTACTCCCAGCTGCAGTTAGAACATAGGAAGCAAGAGGCTTGAAAATTGAGGAAGACAGGCAATAAAAGAAGAAATATGTCAATAAATTAAAGGGATCGATTTCAACATTGTTCTTCATATTGAGTATCAGCCTCATTGAATGAAACAAGACTGCACACAGTACAAACCAGGATGAACAGAGAATGCATGGTCCCTCACCATGGACAGCCAGAGACCCCACAGCACCACTGCTCATGTTGGTCAGAAGTTCAGGATTATGCGTTTGGGAAGTTAGCAAAGAATAACATTTCCTATTTGCAAACTGAGAGTCCATACACAAGAGGCATAAGGGACCTTTTGAGCTAATATGCTTGTAAAAAACTCATTCAAATTTCAGTGGTTCTTTCATTTTGCTAGTTTTAAAATACAATTTACTTCATTTATCGGACAATGAAGTGCCTCTGTAATAAATCTAACATTAAAAAATCATTTCCAGCAAATTACTCCAATAAAATCAATGAAGGTCAGGCTCAGCTGTAGAAACAAATAAATTACCCGCTATTGATAGGGTAGGCAGACTTAATTGTCATTTAGAAAGGCTAAAAGGGATAAAGAAATCTAATAGAAGAAACACATTTATACAGCAAAAATGAGAAAAAAAGTGTAAGTTTTACCCTGACAGCTCCTATCCATAGTATTGAGTCAGTCCCTGAGCAGCACAGGCAGTTGTTGAAACTCTCAGTAGGACATTGGTATGTGCTTTGTATCTGTCAATATTTACCTGCTTCTGTGTTGCCTCGTGATCTTTTTACCTTTCATATGTTGAAACCCCCAAATAGAATTTCTGGTAATAGGAAATGAAGAACTGATAGAATTGAACAATCCTATTCTCGGATTTTTCAGCCAGGTTAAAAGCAATTTGACCCAATTCAGGTTTTTCAGGACTTCCAGCTATTAAAGGAATATAAAGCTGGACATTTGCTTGTGGGATTTACTATTCTCTGACAACAAAGCTATCATTTTATAGGTAAGATCTTTGTAAAACAACTTTCTAATTATTTATTATAAAAGCTGCTCAGTTGTTGCAGGGAGGTACCTAAAAATAACATTACTCCAATATATTATGACAAAATGAGTATATTATTTCAGCTTTCATCACTTGTCTTTGAAAAGCACTTAAAAAATGCTTCATATTTGTGTTTACTGCCTTCTAATGAGGGAAACAAAGGAGGAGCAGAGTGTCAGATTATTCATATGTTCAAAATGCAAATGTCCATGAGCTCTTGTTAGTAGGAAGTTCAATTTAATCTTCTTTAAAGTATGAATCCTGCTCTGGATTGCACAGCAGTGGCACAATTGGATATAAGGTCTCATTCAGCCAGGAATGCTCTAAATACGAGGGTCACTCTGAAAATAATGTCTCCTGTTTTATGATGTTGTGATTTTATGACCCACGATGTCAGAGATGGATATTGGTGGTATGACAGTAGAGGCTGAACCTTCCCCTCACATGGAAGTGTGTATGTAGCAATGGTGTGTCATTGAGTTCCTCCATGTGGAAAAAAAGGCACACACTGACATTCACTGATGCTTGCTGAATGTTTGTGGAAACCAAACAGTGGATGTGAGCACCCACAGGTGATAGGTGTTGCACTTTGGCAGTGGTGACAGTGATGTGAAAGACAAGCCTCATTCTGTTCAGCCATACAGATTTTGATGAGCATGGCATGCAGGCTCTTGCTCAGCTCTGGCAAAAATGCACAGCTAATGGTGGTGACTATGCTGGAAAATAATGTTTCATAGCTGAGAATTTGCTTTTTCAAATATTGTGCTCTTTGTATCTGCTGTAGTGTCCTTGGAAATAAGTAGGAGGCATTGCTTTTGGAAGCGACCTATGTATTTCTGCAATAGATAGAAATGCTCTGGGAATGAATCACTTCCAAGATTTTGCTGAATTGAACTCCACACGCTTGACCTAGGGGGACATCAGAAGACTAGATGACACAATAATTGTCATTTCTGCATATTAAAACTTTTAACAAGACAGGAATTTTTAATATGGATTTTCTAAAAAATAAAGTACAGAGTGGGTTTAATTTTGTATTATTTAGCTATGAAACAAACAAAAAAAAAAACCAAAACAATGAATGTTAGACATGACCAAACAACAGAGAAAACTGAAGTTGTTTTAGCTACACTTTTGGTCCATAGATGACTATACTATCACTAATGCATGGCTACTGCAATGTTTACAGTGAGTAAGAGGCTTAAACCTGCCATCTAATGGCAATTAGTGATGTATGGAAGTGAGCTGGATACATCCTTGGAACAATTCACTCCTGGAAATACTGTAAATTATGGCCATGTGAATAATAGACAGCCTAGAAACTATGGCCAAAGGGTACTCATGACCCCCATAAAATTGTGAAATCTTCAAGAAGGAAGTCTACCTGGTCAGTTAAGCTATTCAAGTACTCTGCTAAAGGCACAGGCTGACTAATCACATGTGACCAGTCACTGAATGGAAACCTAAGATGTTCCAACTACTGTTTTTCCTTCTTTTTGGTGTAATAGAACAATTTGTCTCACACTTAGATGATTGAACATCCATATTTCTTCAACCACACATGGATTGAGTAACAGTGTAATTTTGTTTGTTTCACAGAATTCTGCAAATGCCTTTTCATTCTCTTCAGGTGCAAGTTCTGAAAAACCAAACCAATTATAAACTTGTGTCTTCTGCTTGTTTATATTTGCCTTTCCAAAAAACAAAAATAAAAACAAACAAGCCCAGCTCTTTAAGATTCTTTTGTGCTCTTGCCACATGCCCTCTTCAGTACATCCCTATCTGATGCGGAGCTCAAACTAGATCTGTGTTCTGAACATAGACTCACAAGCCTGGAAGAAAGTAGTCAAAAAAAATAAATAAATAAAATAAAATAAAATAAAATAAAATAAAATAAAATAAAATAAAATAAAATAAAATAAAATAAAGGGCCAGGACCAAAACAGAAGGCATAATTCTGTTAAATACTGAGAACTATGTAACACTCTGAGCTGAGTGGTTCATAACAATACCTGATGTTTTGCATACATTTGAAACAGTGCTTCTAGTGACTTTCAGTATCATACTTATTCTCGACACGATGGCAGCTCAGTTATCAAATACTCATTTTCTATGGTTGTCCTAAATATCTAGTCATATTAGATGCAATTTATTGATAGGAAATATTCTATATTGATTTTAAATGCATTCACAGAAATGCAGACAGGACAGAGTTTGACAAACCAAGCTGAGTATTTGCCTTTGAAATTTAAAGTAGGATGTTACTTCCTAAGATTTTATATTTAAACAAAAATATTCTTAAAAGGTAGATATAATGTATGTGTTTATTGGTATATATTTCAGATATACAGTATGTTTTAATGTACATATTTATATATATATTTATTATGATTATCCACTCATGAAGCCTTTAATGCCTATGAAGTAGAACTGGTATTATTTCATTTGTCAAACAAAACTGTAGCACTACTGCTGCTTTTGAACATAAGAAAATACTTTTTTCAGTGATGATTGTCCAGCACAGGAATGATTTACCCTGACATGTTGTGGAGTCTCCATCTGTGGAGATGATCACAGCATAACTGCACATGGTGCTGGTAGCTCACTCTAGGTAGTCCAGCTTGAGTGGAGTGGATTGGACCAGATGAACTCCAGAATTCTCTTCCAACCTAAATGATCTTGTGATTATATGAGTCTTTGTCTCAAGAGTGATTTCAAGGTCAGTAGTGGTACCTGGCCAACACCAGTTAGAGAATTCTCTGGAGGGCCTTCCTAAAAGTTTACCAGCGTCAACTACTACCAAGATAAGCGAGAGTCATATGTGACCTGAGCTCAGACTCAGTTTAGGCTGCTTGTCCAGGAACTGGAAGCATTCAAGATTGTATTCAAGACAACTTCATCTATAAGTGACCCCTAGTGACCCTTCAGAGATAGTAGTATTAAAAAAAAAGGCACATCAAGGCCATTTATCATCAAGTTTTAATACAGGCACTAGAATAAAATGATTTATGTTGATTTCTATGTGAGGAAGTCTACAGTCACAATTTCATATGCATATGTCTCTTCAGTAGTTATCTACATCTGGTCAAACGGATCCCATTGATAAGTATACTTGGATTCATGGCACTTCCATGACAGTAAAAGCAAGTATAGCCCTAGCAACTAGTTATTGAAATCACTTTACTTGGTGTCTTAAGACTAGAATTTGTCAGCCCAGCCCAGGAAAGCTTTTCCTCCTCAGTCAGTGAGTAGGGGATGATGCCTGATGTACTTTGCAGAAGAAAATAGTATAAGAAGATGGTAATCGTACAAATATTCCAGAGCTCTGTCCCATTTCCATTTTTCCCGAAGTGGTAAATGGAGGATTCTATACTACACTTTCCTTTAAAATTCATCCTTCAGTTGGCCACTAACATTTTGATTGAAGTCATATATAAAAGTTCGCTAAGAATATGTTGTTTTTCACACAGCAGGAAACATGCACCCCTTGCTAGATGACAGTGCCTCCCCAAAACTGTGGAGCTTCACGTCAACAAGTCTGACTCTACTTTTGCCTGTTTTCTGTTACTCCTATGGCACTCTACTGAAAGATCTCCAACTACTTGTGATTCTGTCCTCTAAAATTGGGGGAGAAAACACTATAAGTCCATTGTGATGTTAGAATGTTGACATTCCTTTATTCCTCATGATATGTACTGGTCAACTTGATAAATTAAGCACTCGCTCTCAGAGTTCAAGTTCTACATTTAAACAGTTAGGGCATACATATGCAATACATTGGCATATATATTTGTTTTTTTTTTGAAGAACTCATTAATATATGCTAATATCCCTCTGGGAATGCACAGTTGCATCTAAGGTGGTAGTACGACCACTTTCTTCCTCCCCTTTACTGCTTCTTCAGCTTCATCATAGTGACTTTTGGCCAACATTTAGCTGTTTTTCTCCAATTTGGCAATTTTTTGTTGCTTGTTATGCCATAATGAGCAACTTTCTATCATGGTGCGCTATAACTCAAAACAATTTATGTGAAACTCAAGAAAAAGTTCTTGCACCTGGTGGATGCAAAGATAAAAGTAGCGTCTTGTGACTCCAGTGCTTCTGTGAATCAGAATCATTGAGAACAAGACTGTTTACACATTGAGCAAAGCTAAACTGGAAAATTTTAGAACTAGCACTCACTGATTCCTTTTGCTAAACTAATGTATTGGTACATAAACTAAAATGCTGATTTCTACTGTTAAACCAGCTTATATCAATCCTAAGTCCTGATTCATTCTCTTTTAGGAAGGTCTAATCAGCTGTACTCTCTTCAGGATTCTCTTCCTTCTTTGATCTGATTAGCTTCCTCTTCTTCCTCCATAGTGCATCTGTCCACTATTCAGGTATTCAGCTGTGGGTATGAAGACCTAAGATTTTAAAATAAAAGAAGAAGAAATATACATTTAGAGGCTCTAATTCTTCATCTCTGTTAGCAACAAGAAATAGTCTTAATTGCACCTTTCACTGTTGTTGGAGCTGCGATGTATGTGGCTGCATCCTCTGCCCGTGTGTCCTTTTCCACTGACATTCATTGAGTCTACTGGACAATTTCAAGTAAAGTAGATAGAAGAAGGAAAGGAGAGGTAGAAATAATGAAGAGACCCTGCTTTTTCCCCACAAGGGAACAGGTATAGCCATGCATAATTTATTTTTTGGTCAGTAAATAACCATGGATATTGCTCCAGACAAACAGCTGAGGGACAGTACCTTATGCTCTGTTGCAGAGCTTATTAGATAATTCATAGAGTACTGTAGAGAAAGGGCCAGGCACAGAGAGGTACTGAGACTACTCTAAAGTTGTCAGGAAACGAGGAACAAATAAGGTATGATGGTGAAAGTTCTGCCTAAATAGAAGAATATTGTAGAACAAAGGTATGGGGTATACAGAAAACAATCTAAAGGAAAACAAACTCATTAGTTCCACTATTGAAATAACACATGGTTTTCTTTTGCACTTGAGCGTTTGGTGTAGAAACGTTTTGATTTTACCAAAAATATGTTCAGATAGAGAAGAAGGTTGTTCCTGTAACAAACTAGAGCAGCACTTTACAAATACACATGACCCATTGGCCCACCAAAAGCATTGACTGCACTCCCAGAGCTCAGAAATACCAGCAGTGCAATAAAATTGTTGTACAAGGAGGAATAGTGTGTGTATTGATTTGTGCACTCATTGCCAATAGCATGGTGTGATCTGTAAAACAGCAGACACCTCTAGCAACGGACAAATGCCTTCTACTTACTCAACATAAATAACCAATACCACTTTACTCCTGTGACCCACAATGTAATCTTCTTGGCCAGCTGACTTAGTAATGGTGCATCAAGGTACAGCCTTCTCTGTGATTAGTGAACAGTTTAAAGAGGACTACTTCTGCAGGGAAATACTACTGCAGCAAAAAGAAAACACAGAAGATAACCACTCCTCTTTCAAAAAACAGGAAGCATTTCTCAGTGTCCAGTAATGATTTTCTCTGCAGCTGCTCTTTCTTCTTTTCCAGAGGTGAATGGCTGTGGTCAGAGAAAGTGATGTTCCTTTTTTTTTTTTTTTTGATTACCAGAGTAAAAGATAATGTGTAAAACACAAACATTTTATGGTCCCATAGGAGTCGAAGGGAGGATATCATTTCCATCTATCTTTGGATGTCTACTATACAGTTGTCTACAAAGAAGTGTCTGAATACTTTATTTGTCTGACCTAAGCTAGATATCTTCCTTAGGATGAAATTAATCTTGACTTACTACTTTCTAGAAAGTAGTTCAAGTATACACATCTGTGGTTGGTGAGATGATTTCCATCCAAGTTCTTTGGACAAACTGTCTGCCTACCTGTCCAACTGATATTCACCTTCTATTTCAGGTTGAATCACAGGATCATAGAATCATTAAGGTTGGAAAGACAACTAATGTCTAGTCCAACCATCAACCCATGCCTGTGACTGCTCTAGACCATGTCACTCAGTGTGACATGAACTCTTTTCTTGAAAACCTCCAGGGACAGTAACTTCACTATCTCCCTGGGCAACCTGTTTCAATGCATTACCACTCTTTCTGAGAAGAATTTTTTCCTTATATCCAACCTGAACCTCCCCTTAAAGCCTCTTATCCTATCCCTACTACCTAGGAGAAGAGGCTGACCCACAACTCACAGTTTCATTCAGGTAGCTGTAGAGAGCAATGAGGTCTCCTGTGAGCCCTCCCTTCTCCAGACTGAACAATAGTCAGCTCCTTGTAAAATTTGTGCTCCAGACCCAGGTATTAACAGATATTAAAAAATAAATAGTATTTGGAGAAGAACTAGTCATTATTCACATATATATTAGTTCCTTTCTACTATTTTCAGGTTTTGTTGGTTTTTTTTTTTTTTAGTAGCACTTAATGTCACTTTTCCATGTAGTTAGGTTGAAAACAAAGTAGAAACATTAATTAAACATTAAATCTGATTTTTCTTTAAAATAGTAATGTGGTAACATTAATGGGGAAAATGGCTTTCTAATCTGACAGTCATATTAAATGCAAAATATGTTGTATGCACAACTTTAATCAGAATACTAGACATTTTAATAATTTATTCATTCTGTCTTAAATTCCAGATATAAGAAAGTTGAAACAGATCATTTTATATAGGATCTAATCACTCATAGATTACAGTTGTGCTGGACAACAGGACCATAGCAACAAGATCTATTGTAAAATAGCACTGTTGAGATGTAAGAATTTCCGAAATCTGGAACTAAACTGGTAGGCAAAGACGATGCATGAAGTTATCAGCAACAGTACTTAGACCTAATATTTTTGTTTTATTCTACTGCCAAGGACAAATCTTGATACAAGAGGTAAAATTCTTAGGTACATTTGAAAATGTGAACTGTATGGGCACCTGAAGTATGATATATCTTCCAAACTATTATGAAAATAAATACGAAAGAAAAAATAATTGTCAGCAGGAGTGATTGCAATGGCATCATTGCTTTCTGATGTCACTGATTTCTCTCTTTTTCATTTTCAGGGCTGCGTTGAGCAGGAAAATAGCATTATTTTTTTTTTACTGCTTTGCACCGAAGGCCTGAAGTTCTTACATTAATTCAAACATGATAAATAAGGCACAAAGTAGGCTTGGGTGAATAATTCATTACAAAACAATGTATGTCATGAATTTAACTTTTTTTTTTTTTTTTTTTTTTTTTTCTGGTGTTTAAGTAATGGCCTCAAACATATCACAAATATTTGTGAGTATACTTGTTATGCAACAATAGTTGATAATCCAATTCTGAATTTATGGATTACTATTTAGAGAGTAATGTGGATTTTTAGAGGTTTTTGGAGCACATAGTTTCTTTAAACAAATAAGTACATTTCAAATACCCTTCTTCTGTGATAGATGCAACATGAAGCAGGAGTTTTGTTTTGTAATACTGTGAAAATAAATTTCTGAAGTGAAAATTTATGAAAGATTCATTTTTAAATTTCCCAAAAGAATTTAGAGATGTGATGTTCAGTATTGTTTTTTAATATTTACTTTTAGTTTCCTTTAGGAATCATCTTAATCATTCAAAGACACAAAACACAGGTACAAATATGATCATGTAAAAGTCTTCTGAAGGTAGAACATATATTTTAGAATATATTTTAGATTTTTTAATTATATTTATGCAGTACTGAGGTATTGCAAATGTAACAGCTGTTCTATGTGCTTGTATAAACAATTAAGTTGATGGAACATATCAGCATGTTTTTGACAAAATATATTAAATTTATTTTGGTAACATTATGATAACAGTTGCACAGTTACAACAGTTATATATCCATATCATTACAATGCAACTTATGATTCCAATTAATTTGCACTGGAGTTAAAAATTTCCAAGACTTCCTCTTGCTTTTTATTATGTGCCTTCCCACAGCAGAGAACAGTTTGTAAACAGAACAGTAGTATTTCAAGTTAGTACTCCTGAACACATTTTGCTTTTGTACTGTTTGTAACTTGATAATATTTTACAAATTTAGAGAGTTAATACTTCCTTTCTGTTCAAGGGAATGATTATTCAATCGGAGATCTTGCAGTATCACCAGCACTGACATTTTTGTACTTCTGTGTTCTCGTGAAAGTTTTCCTTAGAGTGTCAGTTCCAGAAGTCATTAGATAGGAATTCTGATTTTCCTTTTCCAACATAAATGTGCTCCTAGATACAACATTTACATAGACAGGTTTGAATATTAGAACCCTGAAGATTCAAAAACCAAGTAGCAAACAAGAAGAAAATATATTTCGTTTGTTGCAGTTTGTACTATGTGGGTATCTCATGCTTTTGATAAAAAGAAATGATTTGAGGTTTTTAAGAGTTTTTATCACTCGTATTAGTAAATATTTTTTGTATTTGGTTTATCCAACATTGTCAAAATATCTTTTAAGTGATCAGAGAAAAGATAAAATAATTATGAAAATCAGTAACAAATTATTGTTTGAAAAACATAAGGTAGGCTTTCTATATTTAAATATTAAATTGGCAAAAATGTGTTTTAGAATGAAAGTTATTTTCTTCTAAAAAATGAGTATTTTCTTATTGCAAAAGTTTATTTTTTTTTCCAGATGATATTAAAAGCTGATGCTAAAAGGAGATCAAATTGTAATCTACTCTCCTGTATTTTTCATGAGTTCTCTGGAGGTTGGTGTCATGACAGAGCTGTAGTTTGCTTTCTGAAAACCTCTCATAGATTTCCCCATGGTTTTCATTGACGGTCAAAGTGTTATGCACACCTATAATATAAAGGAAACACTGATTTGTGCTAATTTCTGCAATGCAAAAATGAGACATAACCCATGGATTTCAACAGACTTGTGCACATAAATAGTAATCCTTCACAGACAGAAAAAATAAGAATTAGGTGGGTGGAAATTATATAAATTCTCTCTCTTGTTCACTTAGTCATTGCTTCCTTTCCGATTAGCAAATGCACATTAAAACTTTCATAGCTGGAACTTTTTGTCACAATTGAGTGATGTGCTTTAATGATATTTCACAGCCTTCTCAAGGAAGATATCAGATTCCCACTGTTAGCACATCCATTACGCTTATAATATAGCTCAGGAGTTAAAAGTACAATTGAAAACCTTACTTCGATGTAATTGATAAGCTTGCTACTCAGTTAGACACAAACAGCAACATGTATGCAGAATTAAGCAATGAAGACAGGCTGTGGGAGCTGGGCTTGTTCAGCCTGGAGAAAAGAAGGCTGCGGAGTAACCTAATTGCAGCCTTTCAGTAGCTAAAGGGAGCCTATAAACGGGGGGGAGTCAACTCTTTACAAGGGTAGATAACAGCAGGACAAGGGGAAATGGTTTTAAGTTGAGGGAGGGAAGATTTAGGTTGGATGTCAGGGGGAAGTTCTTTACTATGAGAGTGGTGAGGTGCTGGAACAGGCTGCCCAGAGAGGTTGTGGATGCCCTGTCCCTGGAGGTGTTCAAGGCCAGATTGGATGGGGCCCTGGGCAGCCTGGTCTAGTATTAAATGGGGAGGTTGGTGGCCCTGCCTGGCAGGGGGGTTGGAGATTCATGATCCTCGAGGTCCCTTCCAACCTGGGCCATTCTGTGATTCTGTGACTCTGATTCTACACCAACAGGTACGTGTAAAGGAGCTACACTGCAGCTACAGGTATTGCTACCTACCATAAATGACAGGAGAGCCAGGGAAATTCATAAGATGAGTTAGGCAAACAGGACAACTGTGACAGCTAAAGGCTTCCCAGTGGCTGCAATAAAACAGGATGTCATTTATTTAGTGAAGATCAATATTACAGACCAAAATCAGTGCACCAAACACAGTTTTCTAAATACATACATTTTATTGCTTTTTACTTTTCTGTAGGTTTTCATCTGAAGCAAAAATTTGGAGCTCATTTAGTAAGTGAATGTGACCTTGTCTTGGAATGTACTTAAATCTGTTTTCAGTGACTTAAACTCCATGAAGTCACAAGCACCACAAACCTTATTTTAGGATTACCTTGATTAAGGCACAAAACGTTAAAAGCAAATTACTATGAAAGTATGAAACAATTTGCCCGTAATGTTTCAGTTATATCTGTAAAAAATATGACTTAAATCTAGTTTTATTAATAATACATATTTTAATTAAACGGCTAGAGGTGCATCTAGCAGGAAAAATTGAATCTTCACTGGATTTCACATACTTGTATGATTCATGGGCAGTAAATATGCAAAGCTTTATGCCCATAAGGCAATCAAACTGCAATGCTGATATGCATGTTTTTATCTGAAAGAATGAAGTCTAGTAAGGGTTAGAAATAATAATAATAATAGCAATAAATGCTCAAAAAAAAATATGTATTTTTGTAGACTTAATCCATTTCCAGATGCAATCCTAATTTTTGCCAGCTGCACACTGTTGAAAACATATTTATCGTTGTTTCCATTAATCTCATTATATGAGGTTTGCCTGTGTGGGAACACACATACACACATAATATCACAGCTTTAGCAATAAAACCATAGGATGAAAATTATCCTGCTACAGTAGCATAGCATGAAATGCTTTCATTGCAAACTGTTTGGGGATTGAACAGTTCTACAATCTGCTGACCTACTAACAAAGCCTTTCCTCATTTGCATCATGGCTGAGTCTAAAGGTCTGCCTGCATGCTTCGCTTGCTTTATCTTTTCTTCAGCAACCACCCCACACTTCATCAAACATTCAGCTTGTCTATATGTAACAACAGCTATGCTGTGCATACCAACAGCACCTCTCACCTGGTGGTGTCAAAAAACAAAAGCAAACAAAATAATTACAAGCTGCAACCCTTCTCTGAGGTAACTACACTGCCAAATTGCAGCCTCATAACACTCTGCAATAGCACTTTGCAGTAAATGGATGCACGTTAAGGGTACTGAACTTTGCTGAAAATAGTAACAGGGTGAAACTGAGCTTAAAAACTTGTTGTTATTACAATCACTTTTCTAAAGACAGAACTGTCACTGCCATCAGCTTTAACATCACTGTAACAATCAAATGTTCATGAATGTCTTCTCACAGTTTCCTGATAAGAAAGCAGCCACAGTCATGCTCCCATTTCAGAGCCAGAAAACAGATGAATCAAAAAAATATTGGTCCAAATTTCTCCTGATTTCAAAGAGTTAATTGAAGATGTAAAAAATTCCTAGACTCCTTTTCAGAGGTCTTGGCATATTAATGCTGGAAAGGGGTAAAGTACAACTCCTGTTGGCATAGCAGTAACCTGGAGTTTCCAGCCTTTCTGCAACCTGTTGCGTAGTGGCTCACACTGGACTCCCATAGGAAAAAAAAGTTGTTACTCCATTTGAAATCTTTCGTTTATTGACCACTTATGAAAAGTTTGAGCATCACAGAGTTGGGAAAAGATTTGTTTTTCTGAATTGAAATCCCACTATTTTGCCTAGGTGGCATTTTAGTTGCTAAATACTTTCTTGATAAATACTTGCTAAATACTATCTATCCAAAGATATTTTTACTTAATATTGTAGGAGGATAACTATAACATACAGATGCTTAAACATCTTTTATTTATGCTACTGATTTGAACCACTCTGCTCCAAATATGAAGAGTTTAAAGGAAATATAAAGAAGTGCATGAAGAAGGGAGAGGTCTAAAGTAATAAAGAAGAAATACTGAAGAGAAGGATGCATCAGTCCTGAAAAATTCATGCATAATTCTACAGTGAAGAGAAAGATCTATTTCTATTCCTTATTTATAATCCTGAGTCCTCAATTTGGCTGAGGCACCAAATCGATCTTTTTTTTTTTTTTTTTGAAGAAAAACATTATGTTAGGGAGACTATCCAGTTCATGGAGGGTCAAGTTCATCTTCTTTCTCTGATTTGAAGAAATAATTTTAATTCCAATTTCCCTTTCTCTAAGGGAGTATCCTATGCATCAGTATGGCGTATTTTCAGATATTTTCTCTCAATTTCACCTATTCACATTGTCATACCTCACCTTTAATATACATGTATATATTCACTGGACTCAGCAGTAGGAGACAGATCCTGCAGATGAGCAGTTGAATTAGCAATGGAATTTATGTTAATAAAATGTGAATCATTCATATTCACAGGCAACATTTAAAAACAGTATCTAGAAAATAATGGGTGAACTGAAGATGAAGATGGGACTGACTGTGTGAATAGATCTTCAACCACCATACTTGGCATGTCAAACTTTTTCATCTTCCTTTTACTTTCAGATGTGTGTAACTCAAGGCTTGCTCTTGGGACACAGAGAAGCCCACAGATGAGTTCATCTCCATTTCAGGGAAGAGGGATGCTGCCTATTCCTGTTTAAGAGAAACTCTGCCTTCTTATTCTGGATCTGCCCAAAGACCTGAGTGATATCCTTGCATTAGGTCCAAGTCTCTTTTTACATCTGGGACAGGGCAATACTGTCTCTCTGCTGTCATTCAAGCTGAACCCTTCCATCTGTCACATTGACTTTGAATGGAATAAAAGGGAGGTTTGGCTTTGGCTCTTCCAGCTCAGTTCTTCCATTTTGCTGAAAAATTTACATATTGTGTCACTGGGGTGCCAGATGCCAGATGCCAGCTCAGTACAGAAGGCTGAGTGCTTCAGGCACAATGAGCCTGAAAGTGAGCTCGCCGCCTTCTCACCTCACCAAAGACCTGGTCTTTCTCCTGCCTTGGTTTTACCACTCAGACTACAGATGTGTTCAGCTGCTGTGAACTACTCACTCACAGTATATTCAGTACCAAGTATATTAAGTAACTAGTCCCAGTGTTCTTTCAGTAAAATAGCAGCAAATGTAATTTTATGTCAAAAAAAAACCTTATTTGAAATTTAAAAACCATAGAGCATGAGCTGCCAGAAGGGTGAAGTGTGGAGAGAGAGAGGTTTGTGAACTGCCTGTGAGCATGACAGGTTCAGTTCTTTCAGCCTTTTTATGATTCCTCCAACAGATAGAAGCACAGAACACCTACCTATATTATTTCCTAGGCTGTTTCGCTTGGACTGTCTTTTGTGACTGTCAGGAGAACTGTAACCCAAATGTTCAGGCTGTGACATGAAAATTTTCTGGGGGATGAAGAAATGTTAATGTTCCTGAAATATGTTTAGCTATTTATCAATTAACGCAAAAAGTAACACTGCTTTCACCCAGCATTAATACTGCTAACATGGGATTATGGTGCTTTTATTTACATCAGAAGAAAATGAATTCAGCTGTTTTCTTGCTTTTACTGTGATGCTATAAGACATGTAAATGGATTCTGCAGCACCACTGTTTTAGTATTTTAAGAAGTTTTCTTAAATATTCGATTCATTATGAGTGAATATTTGGTTGATTTCCACGTAGCTCAGTAATAACACTCAACAGTATGAAGTTCATAATATTAATATGTATTTTATACACTTGGGAGTAAAGAAATAAAGCAATGACAAGACATAAAATTATGAGAAAACACAAGCTTCAAGAAATAGTAGAAGTGGTGATAAAAAAACACAAGCATCATTATTTTTTAAATTGTTTTGTTATAATGCTTCATGAAGGTAGCAGATAATGTCTTCCCAGAGGAAGAAGGAAAACTGTTATGAAACTCAAGCTCATGAAGTAAGAGTGGAGGCATTTAAATATGTAGGGTATGATTTTCAAAAGCACTGCACTTTGACTTGAGTTCTCTTTCAAGTGAAGTCAGCTGTAAAACTGTTATTGATTTCCATGGGAGCCCCCTCTACATGCTTGCAGCAACTCCACCTGTGAAATCTAAAATGCATTCAGGGCTCAGTGAGCTGCATCCAGTGGGTCTGACATGAGTGGAAGATGATGAGAACCTCTTTGCAATCCTTGCAAACAAGAACCAAAGGGAACTCAGAAGTATCATATCTGATAATAACCCCAAACCTATTTACCCATGATTGACATGCTTAGAGGGGACACAGTGCACATAATCAGTCTTCTCCATAGTCTGCTAGGGGTAACCGGACCTTTTCCAGTCATGAACAGTCGAGGGGGAAAATGCTAGAGGGAGACAAGACTATTTCAGTTTCATTATCATATTGCCTTCAGAGACATCTATTGCAGATCAGAGGAGAGAAAGAATGGGTAGCCAGAGGCTACTGCTAGCCTTCAGGAATAACTCTGGGGTTTTCTTCCAGAATTTCAGCTTTGAGATGAAGTAACACTTACAATTACCAAATCAGCATGGCGTACCCTTTTCTAGAAGCTTTGTGAGGCTTAGCTTTGCTTTTGTGTCTAAGGGATATGGAAATTCATTCCTTTGCTGACCAATGAACTGCCAACAAGGGCATCAGGGAAGACAAGCATGAAATGTCAGAAGCTGGCACTATTTTGTGGAGCCTCAAAATACTCCCTCTGTATGTATCTACTCCCAAGTAACAGAGGACTGTGAAGTGACCCAGGAAAGTGGGTCTCTGGTCACACTACTTAATGGCTAACTTTACACGACTCTGCCATTATTCTCCAACTAGCTCTCTTCCAAGAGAAAGTCTGTAGAGTCTGGTGGGCAGCTGACCCCAAGGAGAGCTGCCAAGAATCAATATGTAGCAGGCTTGTCTTCTCTCTCCCTACACAGTCCTCCAGCATTTCCCCAACAAATTTTGCATCCCCTGTGGTCTCACACCTTACCACAGTCCCAGGGTATGCAGTTCTATACTCCTTCTGAAATTTTTGATTGCAAAATAGAATAAAATAAAATTAATAATAAAAAGCAAGTAGAATGAATTTTAACATGGCGAGCCAACGTGTTTGTAGATTCATAGCCATTACTGAAGATGAGACTGGATGAATGAACTGTTAACTAATCCATCTCTGACTGTCTAACAAGGTCTTAAAAATCCCAGTATTGAAGATTCACAACCTCCCTGGACAGTCTATGCCAGCCAACAACCACTCTGGTCCTTCCATACATTCTAGTGATTTTCTTTTCATCAAAACCAAATAGATGCATGAAGAGATTATATGACCTTGAAGGTAGTGAAATATTACAGCTGTGACAGGACAGAGCAGGCCATAAACAAGGTGAAACTCCCAAAATATCCTGACTTCTCCAAGAAAGTCACAGCCAGACTGAATGAGTTTACATTGTCACACATCTACTTCCAAAGGCCACCTCAGCTGACATCTCTGCCTCAGGAATAAAGGAATCTGCTTTCTCAAGCTTATATCAAAAGTATTTTATAGCATTTGTACACTCGTTTCTGTTATTAATAGGAACAGATAGACCAAGTCATAGCTTTTGTCCAGAGGTGATAATTAATTTCTCTTTGATAGGAATTGTTTAGAAACTCAGGCACTTCATATGGTTGCCTCAAGTCTGTTGTAATAAATCTTGTGCATCATTTTTTACTACAGCTGCAAGTAGCATGATGTACACTTTCATTTTGTTCATGAAGGAGTTAGCATATTGGAGTCCTGGTTCTATATCAATAAGTAAGGCAAAGGAAGTAAATAATAAACAGACACACAAGAAAAAGGAAAAAAAAAAACCAACAAAAAAAAGAGAAGCCCAAGACTCAGTGAATTCATTTATGTAGGAAAGAAATATTCATAGGGAGTCTTATTCCTGCATTTGGTGTGTTTCTCAAATGTGTCTTGTGTCTCAGATGTGTCATGTCCTATTATATCCCATCAAAGTAAGCTAATGTGACCAACAGACTCCACACAGAATGGAGGAAACACTTGATCTTAAGCCAGAATAAGGCAATGCAGCGGGAAAAAACCATGCATGAAAAAAGCTGTATGCCACAAGGTGAACAGCTGAATTTCTAGACTAGGATACCATTTTCAAGCGCAGAAGAAAAATGTATACATAAGGTTATTCTGAAGAAAAAATAAGGATTTTCACTAGCATGCATTAAAAACAAAGTACTGAAGCATTTAGAAATTCAATAGTGTGTGAACTGCATTTGTGTAAAAGAAAATACATCTTAAAAAAATCACTACTCTATATAATGAATTCCATTTTAAAACAGTATGAAGAAAAAAGAATTTTTAACTGGTGTTCACGAATATCTCTGAGGCAACACAGTGGGGGTAGGAATATACTTGTGGTGAAGATTCTTACACTTCTCTGTTGTATTAGATTCACCTCACTATTTCAGATCTATTAATTGATATCTAAGACAGTAGAAGAGATATAGTTCTAATACAGTCAGTGAAGGGAAGTGAGCGCCTCTGGTGTTCATTTCACTCTGTCCATCTTAGAAATCTGATATTTATTTCATCTTACCAACTAGTACTATGCATGTCATTACAATTAAAATATTATTTTCTAACTGTTTGAGAAGTGGACTCAAGTCTACCTGAATTGACAATGAAGCTCAGAATTGGGATATACGACCACCAGTTTTCTCCTTGAGATTTCCTTCAAATAAGGAAGTGCACAATCAAGTGTATATGAAGAATATGAAGTGAATATGAAGATTACTCCTATTTTGAGAACATGGGCCTGATAGTAAATAAATGACTAAGCGTTTTTCAGATGTTGGGTCAGCAATGTTAGGAAGGTTGTAAAAAAACCCCTTCTTCTTGACAAAGATTACTTGACATAATTAACTATATGTTCATTTGATGTAGATTTGAAGGATATAATGGTAATATTCAGCAAAACTCATCTAAGCATGAGGCTTCTTTGACTGTGTTTGCTTTTTAGGTCAGTTCAGGAATGTATGTTGAAGTAAGCTCCGTGGTCACCTGCTCTTTCTGTGCTGTGGTTTGCATTGCAGTGCAGGCCCTGAAGAACAGAACCCTTCAAGGTGGTAATGAACACTTAGCTCCTATCTGTTCTTTGGAAACCACCTAACGTTCTTTGACAGCTGTGATGGACAGCCTACAGGATGTGATTAGAGCTAGCTAAAGTCATCCTCCACCCTAAAATGCAGCAGCTTTTCCCTGTAGATCTGTTCCTACTGTACCAACCTTTTTCTAAAAAGGCAAAGTAATAGTCTTGTCAAAGTAAATGAAAATGGTTGTTTTAAAGAGGAATGCAGAAGTTTGCAAGTTTTCAGAAGACTGAAATCGGTGTTCCTCTACAGCAGAAATTAGAACACCGAGTGTGTATTGGCTGTTTCCACTGTTTTGACTGTGGATAAGGACACATTTTAACTGTTTTCTTCAATTTGATCTGGGACTCATTTGAAGCACTTGAGGAGATTCAGTGTACAGAGCAGCAAAATTGTGTATGTGTGCTGCTGGCAAAGAGAGTTGCTGAGCTGCTGACAGCTCCAAGTAAACAGGATCATTTAAAAGATCACACACACTCTGTGCACTTTTTATCATTCTTATCACTATGAGCAGAGATAGTTACACTGATTCATGTTTGGTGGCCTTACACCACAAATTCACATTTCAAAGAAAAACAAGTCAATAATCCTGATGCCGAACTAGAAGAGCACTGCACACAACCAAATGTACTCCAAGTTTACAGATAGCTTATTAACTATCCAAATCAAGTGCATATTTTAAATAATGCATAGCAATGTGATCAAGATGAGAAGGCTGGTGAAATGATGCCATTTGTTTGCTTCATTCAAAAATTGGGTTCCATCAACTTAATGCCTTTTTTCCTCCATCTAAATTTAATATGTTTAATTTCAGAGTGAGTTTTGATCAATGTCTCCAAATGACTTTTAAATGCTTAGATAAGGTTTTATCAGTCCTCATTTTTCTCATTGGAGTCCGCGTAATATGTTCAGTGATATATAAAAGCTGTAGCTCATTCCTGGTTTTAAATGGAAAAAAGAAAAAAGAAATGAAAGAAAGAAAAAGAAAAGTATTATTTAAAAAGTACCTTAGATAAAATACAAAATAAACATTCTTCCCTTATATCACTTATGAGTTGTTATTAGATTAATGCTATTACCCATGAGTGCAGTGTTGTCCATTGTATTATGCATTTTCCTTATTGAATAGTCCTTTGTTTCTCAACAGATAGTTTAGATTTTTAATATTGTTAGTGTTGAGAGATAAACGCTTCGGTACATATTGGAGAGTAATAAATTGTGTTGAACATTGATAAACTAACGCAATTACTAGCAAGGTCACAGAGTCAGCTAATTTAGAAATATCAGTACTCGGATTTTGAGTTGTCCCCTGGAGAACTGCAGCCACTTTATTAAAGCAGGAGGGTGAGGAGAAAATGGTACATTAGGATTGATCTTTTGATCTAATTGTGGACCTCTGCCATTCCTTGTTTGACCAAAAGTGCTTACTAAGCAAGAGGAAACACAGTTCAACTAATTGAGGAACATCCCTTAAAAGCCAAAGGGATTCTGGGAAAAAGAAACCAATTGCAATTTGTACAGTTTTATGGTGTAGTTATCAATGAAAAGGTGTAAATACTGTACAATTAATCTTTGCTTTTCACATGGGAATTTTTGACGCTTGCAGACATACAGAAATAATATGTTCCAGCTCCTACATTTCTTATACTGCTGAAATCACAATTAACCAATATTAAAAACATAAGTAATATTTTCTGTTTCGTGACTTTTAATGAATTAACATTAAGACATCTGCAATACCACTCAATCATTAGAGAAAAATCTGTACTGTTGGACATCATGACATCAGAAAATATGGTATGCTGCCATTGCACAAGAAAAATATACCCTTTGCTTCAGAGAGCTAAAACAAGGCCCATAACCAACTTTTTGTTCAATGAAAGATACTCTCACCTTTCTTGAAGTCTCTACCTGATGTATGTGTGTTTATTATACCATATTGTTAAAACTTTGAAGTATGTGTATTAATTAATGGATCGGCATGCTATAACTAAGCGTAATGTTAATGGAAGACAGATCATCATCTCTATAGCAATGTATTACTTTGCTCCCAGGCAGTAACAACTGGGGCTGACTGTCTTTTTTGGCCGCCTAATTCAAATAAAAATAAATTTATTTATTATTCATAGACACGTGGCAACTCAACCAAAACAGTATTAGCATGGAAAAAAAAGCATGTAATATAGTATTAGTCAAGTTATTTTTTGTTGTCTTTTTCTCTTTCTCTTGCTTTCCTCTTCTCTTTCTCTCCCTTTCTTTCCTTGTCTCTCCCTACTTCTTTTCTTCTTTCTTCCTAAGTTGTTTCAACATGAACAGCTGCAGGAACAAAGCAATGTTTTTCAGCTGTACTTCAGTGCAGATTTTAATACCTACATCTAGACACTTTTAGGTATCTATGAGATGTACCATGACAGTTAGATATCTGAGCTCTTGCTATGGTCATCTGAGATCAAGTCACAGACAGAGGGATGAGGAAAGCTATTCAGTCAACTATATGCAGAAAATGTTGAACACTGACAACGAACTAGTCCACTGTCCATATGCCAGAACCTTGTGGTAGGCTTATGGTCTGAAAATATCTAATGCCTTGGCAGCATGGAGCTCTGCATAGAACAATTTACCCTATTTCTCAGCAATGCAGTGTATGCCTTGGCAGTCTGCAGATTCAATTCTTATATCTGTGTTGGAATGAAACAGGGTAACAGGCTGGCTGAGTACTTCTGGCATGTTGAGGGATGATATAAACAAAATTCAATAGACGAAAATATAATTCTCTTCAACTCCAAGTAGACATTCAGGGTTCTTGCATGTACTAAGTACCAATCAGTTTGTGTATGTTAAGTTTTGTTCTCTGTGTGAGCCTGATCTGAAATTAACTTGGACTTGAAAAGTTTAAATTTTTTGAGGTTTTGTTTTGTTTCTTTGTTTCTTTGTTGTATGACTTGCATAAACAGTTACTGACTTCAGTAGGTAGGTGATGGTCAGTCATCTTTTCTGATCAGATTTCAACACAGCATTGCTCCAGGACCTTTGTTGAGTCTTCATTGGGAATTTTAGTTTGAGGGCTGATGTTTTCTCACCTTTGAAAAGCATTACACTTGGCTTAAAATATTCTTACTTCAAAACCAGGATTTTGTATTACAGATGTTAAGAAAACCTGTATGAGTAGTATTAGTATGACCCTGTAATGGAGAGTTCATCTTAGCAACAGAGCCTTGTGCTGAGGTGTGAGCTGGCAGGGCTTAACATGAATTCACAAGGAAATGTGTCTTCTTTCAGCTCCCACGAGAGACACTTTTGTCCTTATGAAATCTACAGAAAATTATCAATTTACATTTGTTAATTAGAAAGCTTTATTCTAAATAGACTAATTAATTACAGCCACGTTTACATTTTAAATTTAAGTGATTATTTTAGAAGATTTTGTAGACTTCTAATTACAAGTGTTACTATTCTCATTAGGATTTCAACTGCTGTCCCAAATGAGAGTGACAATTGATCTACTAAAGCCTGCAGAGTCATCCAGTTTAACTACTTCTGTATACCACCTAGTGCACACATACAGACAGCGCCATGTGACTCAGTGCAAACCAGCACCAAGTAACTGGAAGAATTCCTCTTCCTGCTGGGATCCAAAAAGAATCCCTGCTGGGATCCTGCAGAATCCAAGAAGGTCACACAAGTTCCTGCTAAACCAGAGTATGAGTAGCCCATTAGGTGAGGAGTAAAGATCACATCTAAGAAAAAAAAAAGGTATTTTTTGTGGAAGGTCAGCCATTTGAAAACTATGTCAGGCTACTTAGGGGATGATTTTATAGAAGTTATGACTTATTTAAGCTGGCTGCCAAGAGGAGCAAGCAAGTGGAGACAGTTCTTACAGAAAGGATTAAGATGGTCAAAAATAGGCAAAAAAAGTAGCATTAAAATTCACTGAAAGCTTGTTGGCCTGTGAAACCTATTACTCTTCAGGTGCTTATTCTTGAAATAAGACTATAAATATAAATAAAAGTAATAACAGTAATAACAGCAATAACAATAATAAAAGCAATAGTAATAATAGTAATAATGCATGAATGCTGTGCAGTGGAAGCTACAGTCACTTATTTTAATAACGTAAGGAACCTGTTACCTCTGCATCACTAGAGGAATATATAAATATCATTCACATACTTTCAAAGCTATATTACTCAAAACCCAGAAAGAAAAATTTTGCAGAAAATGGATGTAATTCTATTTTCCAACAGTTTGATCAAGGGATCCAGAAGAAGAGTGAACCTGCTAGCCTAATTCTTGGGATACCTTCCCAGAAGCTTGGGTGCCTCAACTCCTCCCTGGTAAATTACTAATTTGCCATCAGAACAGAACTGCCTCTGCAGGAGGCACTCTGATATCCTCCATTATAGTATTTTACACTGTTGTTAATGAGGCCAGGTCACCAGGAGTCCATTGGGACTGCCATCTCATCTCCCACTGACAGTGTTTCTTTATCCCAGAAGCAGCTAGGAAGGAAGTTTATTTTTAGGAATGAGTAGTTCCCTGCTTACTAAACGTACATTGTGGATCTGCCAGAAAAGGAGGGCAACACAGGCTAGTTGTGAATGTATCTATCTTCACAGCAGAATTAACTCCAGCAATACCTTTCTCTGGTCCTTATTCTACAACTGCTCTGTTCAGTCAGTTAACACTGCAGCTGATCTTCCACAATTCTGGCCAACTCCAGTGGACTTTGTATGGCAGGTACAGTCAGGGGTTCTTCTCTCTGAATTCAGATTTTTGAATGTCACAGTCCAGCAGTGGAAATAACTCCTCTTATCCCAAGTTGGTTTCTATATAACATTGCATGAGGAGTGAATGTCTAATTTTGTTTTTTTTTAAGGATGTGTAAGATACTTAAGAGGAGTGATTCAGGGGCTTAAAAATAGCAGTCTTCAAATTGTCAAGGCAGGCTCTCTGATATATGATCAAAAAAACGGTATGTGGAGGTCAAGAAAGATACCATGTACACATAGTATGCCACTGATTTAGGCAACTAAATCCCATTCCAAGAGTCATAAATCCCTGTCATGATTAAAAAATATTTTACATGATTTGTATTGTATAAAAATAAATATTGTATGCAAATAAATTAAAAATGCAAATACAACCAGAGAGGGTGTGGAGTCTCCCTTCTTGGAAATCTTCAAAAGCCACCTTGATATGGTTCTGGACAAGCTAGTCTATCTGGCCTTGCTTGAGCAGGCTAGCTAGACCAGATAATATGCAGAGTTCCCTTCCAACCTCAACCATTCTATGATTCTGTTAACATAACCTCTGAATGCATCACAATCAAAGGTGCTAAGCACAGCAGCAAAGACTAAATCAATATTTATTTACTACCCTGCCCAAAGATGCAGAGTGAAAGTTCTTAGAGGATGAAAGACAAGACAAGACAAGACAAGACAAGACA